>QDEB01038309.1:0-20758 GCA_004193795.1 Asbolus verrucosus | reverse complement strand
GAATTACACAACTAAACACACTCATAATTTTGAAATGAAATTTATTGAGGTTTATGACTTGTGATGAAATTTCTTAGAAAGTTCCTTTCAAATTAATATTAGTCATGGTCCATAAATTGCAAAAAATTAAAATACTTTACAACATAATTAAAAACATGCAACACTTGCCAAACGGAAAATCATTTGGTTAAAAAAGATCTTAGTTGTTTAGTTTATTTAATTTATATACTCACTTTAAATTTGCCTTTTTGCTAGTTGGGTCAAAACATTCATCTCTAGAAAGTATGCGGTTAGAGAAGAATTTCTGATCTACATCTAAAAACGCTGCAATCATATGCGCATAATTTCTAGCTCCAAAAGTGCAAATGTGCAATTCAAATAGTGGGTAAATGTTGTTTAAAAATTCATGAGTCCTAGGCCGAAGTCTTGTATAGTACCATGGAGAATTCGGTCCATATAACTGAAAATGATACACGTCCTTAATGTTTGGCTGAACATTATCATTGGTTGTATGAATCAAAGTTTGATCCAAATCAACAAGCAAGACAAGCTTCCGATCTTTGATCAGTCGATCAGCATCCGCTTTTCCGAGTTTCTGTGCCAACTACAAAACGTGTTTTAGTTAAAATCATAATCACACATCATTGCAAACTGACCTCTTCACTGACTTTCAGGTCAGGAATGGCATGCACCATAGGAACTGAAGCAGTTATGGTGACATCATTTTTTCTGAGGTCTGTGCCGCATTCGGCACACATATCGTTCATTACCGTGGGATGTGTGCATTCTTTCAGTTCGCACAGCAGTTCTCTAAAAAAATATTGTCCATGTGATTTCCCGCCTGAATTCAAAACCGCTACATACCCTGGTTTGACAATGGCGCCTTCCTGCGCCACAATCTTATAAACTGTTCCGGCCTGGTTTACCTTTAACTTACGTTGTTCCTCTTTAGCAGCCCCATCGAAATCATACAGGAGGACTATTCTACCGATTGAGACTGTACTTCCTTCGCTCACTTTCCATTTTAAAATTTTTATAGGTTTTGTTTGTTGCTGTGATATGCACATCGTTTTTTCCGCCATCTTGAACGGAAGCAGCTTCACTCATGAGCTTCTATTCATCACACGATTGGTTAATCTCTATGTTTCCGGTAGTCCGCCAATTACGACGGAATATTCACGCGCTTTTGTACAAACACCAACAACAAATAACTTCAGAAAAAGAAGTTAAAAACCAGCAATAGGGCATTATTTGGAACGACTTCTGCACAAAGAGAAAAGAGATGGCGATACAACTTATATTTGATTATATTGTTTGAAGCTTACATAAAAAATTACGTCTTACAATACAAATTTATTTACTTTGACGAGAGTTACACTACAATTTTATAATATTTGAATGATAAAATAGGCAACAGAACACATGATAACACACTATTTTCACCATCATCATAAGAAAAATGTAAGTTTCAAAATATAAGAAGGTTGGTTGTTTGATATTTCCATAAAATATGAAATAAAAACAATAAATACATAACCTGTATCATCTAACTATACGACACGCTTAAAATAATCACAATAATATTTTCATTACATAAATTAGTGGATGCCAATATCATCATATGTATCAAAATATTTTTTAATGTTTCTTAATATTGGAGAATAATAAGGTAGAGTGCAAATTCGCTAAATGGAAGATATCAGATCATTAATTTATGTAATAAACTCGTGCAGTCACTTTCAATAATCATTCTTTAATAAGGGTCTTTTGTCTTATACATAACTAAACCCTTAAGATAGATAAATAATTTTAACAGCAACTAGAACCCTGGGAACCACCTGCGCCACCTGCACCTGGCAGTGATGGATTTGTCGGGGAGTGTTGAGGCCCAATCTTGATACCATTTGCCTGGAGCAATACAGATTAACAGTTCAAATTTTAATCTAATTGCAAAGTAGTAGACTAAACTATTGATTACTTTTAAGGGCATAAAAATTAACTCAACATTTAGAAAATGTCAAGTTAAATGTCATTAAATTGCATAACATTCAATGAAAGACAAAGAGAAATACCTCATTATTGATGTCGAAAACTCCTTCCTGTATTTTCTCATAAATTTCTTTTGCTGTGTTTATAAATGCTTCTTCAACATTAGCGGCTGTTTTCGCAGATGTTTCCATAAAGACTAGTCCATGTTCCCTGGCGAAAGCCTCACCTTCTTCTTTTTTAACTTCCCGTCTGCTTTCAAGATCACTAAAAATACTTGTGATTATTAAAAATCAAGAATTGTTAATATTTACCTTTTATTTCCAATCAACATGATTACCATATTTGAATTGGAATGTTGGCGTGCATCATCCAGCCATGTAGTGAGATGATTGAAAGTCTCTCTTCTTGTAATGTCATAAACTAAAAGAGCCCCTGCAGCTCCGCGATAATAAGATCGAGTGATGGACCTGAAGGCCTCTTGGCCTGCTGTATCCCATATTTGTAACTTGATTTGCTTTCCATCGATTGTTATCATTCGAGCTCCAAATTCCACCCCAATTGTTAAATCATGAACTGGCTGGAATCTTTTGTCCGTGAATTGCAACAGCAAGCATGACTTTCCAACACCTGAAAACATGATTGTTTGCCTTGTTGTTGATAACTATTATCAACGTACTCTTAACAAAAGTGATTTATAAAATACTTCCAACCAGACAAAGCTCAATATACATATCACACATGCAATCAGCATTGTAACAAATACAACTGCGTTAAGAAATGCTGAGTCTACTTTTTGCTGATAGCGCTCATCTTAAAATTTTAAAAACAATAACATGACAGACCTTGACACCTCTCCAAGATGAATAATACATTGTTAGTGTTAAATATCGAAAAATTTGCGACGCAAGCCACACTTTCTCTAATTATATGTTTTATCCAGTACATACCTGTGTCACCTATTATGATATATTTAAACAAATATGCGTAAGACATTTTTTCCACCGAAAACTATAAATAAAAACTTATTTCACTGATTATTACTGAATATTCACTCTGTAAAATGATGACAGCTGTCTGCTTGACGTCATCCCCTGAAATTGCGCCACAGCTTTTTGCGCAGCAAACAAAGCCGCCTCCGCATCGAATGGTATTGGTCAATAATTTTTATTTTGAAATAGGTGTACATCGTTGTTATCACAGAAAGACAATTATTTCATTAAATTCTTTATTCTGTTTACGTTTTTATTTAATTATTATTGTTTCCAGCTCATATTTTTTTCCTTATCATTTTTTAAAGCAAGGAAAGGTTGATTTGGCAACACTGCGTATTCATGCAAAAAGCAAAACATCTCTGCATCGTGTGTTGCATAACTCGTGGGTCACCATAATAAATTTGTCATGCTTTTGTATGTTTAGGTTTTTATCAGTTTTTTGAAATAAAACGTGATAATGTGGTTAGAAGAAGCAGAAGAACTATTTAAGGGATATTTACCTTATTATGTGTTAATTGTTTTACCAATATTTATAATAATGTCGCCGGTAAACCCTGTCTCAGGTTCTCATGAATTCCCTGTGTACAGAATGCAACATTTTGATCTGCATGGAATTGCCCATGGTAAATTTTAAAACATTTACTACCATCTTAAATTAATAACAATATATATTTAACACAATCGGAGTAGAATTATTTTGTTTGAATTTTTTGCAAAATCGGGTTATGTTTATACTTACAGGATCAAGAAGTGCAGCAGTTAACTTAGAGGCAAGATCCTTAACAGGATGGAGTACTTCACGACATTGCGTTATTTCTAAATTACAAGATTTGACTATAGATCATTTTCGTAACATAAGAATAAAAGCAGGAGCCTTACTAGTTGTACTACCAAATGATCTGTCTCGTCTTAATTCGGAAGAGAAGCAGCATCTTCTTCTACTCGAACATGCCATGTTAGCACAAGAAATTTCAATTCCTGTGTACTTCGCCACCTGGACAGCAGAACTAGACACCATTTTAGATGAAGTGTCACAAAATGTCATAAGTAATGATTTAAGCAAGTCAGCAGCTGAAGCAATGATCAGTTCAATAGCAGCAAATGGATACCAATTTGTTGTCTCTCCAGGTACCACTAGTATTAAACAAGACATTAAAGTTGCTACTATTCAAGGACATCTTTCGGGTTATAGTCAAGAGGGCAAAGTACCCACCATTGCAATTGTTGCTCATTATGACAGCTTTGGCGTTGCCCCTGTAAGTGAACTAAAATTAACATTAGCAATTCTAAAATTTCAAGTTTTTGAATCTTCTTGTTAGTTATATATGAGTAAACATCATGTGACTATATTCCGTACTAAGAAATAAGTAAATATTAAATAAGTAAATATTAAATAAGTAAATAGCAAAGTGATAAAAACAAATACTAGTCTTTACATTATTTTTTGTTTATACTGAAAATAACTTGTTGCAGAATTTATCCTTCGGAGCTGATTCCAACGGTTCTGGAGTTGTGATACTGTTAGAACTGGCTCGACTATTTTCTAATTTGTATTCTGACCCGAAAACTCGAGGAAAATACAATTTAGTCTTTCTTCTGACAGGTGGGGGTAAGATTAATTATCAGGGAAGCAAAAAGTGGCTTGAAGATCAGTTGGATGCCTTGGATGGTTCCATTATTCAAGTAAATTGTTGACATTTTTTTAACAATTTTATTAACAAGTATTTCCAGGATTCATCATTTGTTATGTGTCTTGATACATTGTCATTTGGAGATTCCCTTTATATGCATGTATCCAAACCACCCAAAGATAATTCTCCTGCATCTTTATTCTTTAAAGAACTGAAGACAGCAGCTGATCAGTTTCCTGCAATCACTGTAGATGGTGTACATAAAAAAATCAATCTAGCAGATGATATTTTAGCATGGGAACATGAAAGATATAGTATTAGAAGACTCCCTGCTTTTACGCTTTCAACTTTGAAAAGTCATAGAGAATTAATAAGAGGAACAATTTTAGATACTAGACAAAATTTAAATCTCGATAAATTAACGCAAAATACGAAACTTATTGCAGAAGCTTTGGCTAGTTTTATATACAATACTTCACATGGTGAAATTTTTGGCGGTTCCTTGGTGAGTCTTGAAGTTATTAATTAATTTTCACCAATTTTTAGTGTGTTGTAGGATGTAGATAAGAAATTCACAGAGGCCTGGATTAATTACTTGACTTCACAGCCTCGATCTCCACAGCTTTTGAGTAACAAAGATAATGCTCTAGTCATGTTTTTAAAAGACAATTTTAACAAATATCTTAGAGATGTCAAAGTGTCTTATGCAATTCCCGATAAGCGAGATCCTGACTTTCTTTTTTATGACGTCACCAAAGGAATTGTTAATGTATATAGGTAATTATTGTGCTTTAATTTTATTATTATTGTTAATGTTAATATACTTATTTTCAGTGTTAAGCCAGCAATATTTGATCTCGTTCTAACTCTGGCAATAATACTGTACCTAGGAATTGTGTATTTTCTAATACAGAAATTCCCCTTTTTGTATTCCACTGCATGTTCTTTAACTTCAAGCAAAATGAAACAAAATTGAATATTCAAGTTGCCAAATCGTACTTTGTGGTATCCTTCATCAGCAGAATGTAATACACGTCTGTTGAATGAAATGTTTATTTTCTTGTTATGTTTGAATATTTCAATAAATTCAATTAAATTTTTGAATCATTTTTAAGATCCTTCAGAGTGAAATCATTCAAATTAAAGTTGTATCGTGGGGTGCTTTGGGTCCTTTGTTAATGAATATTGTCACTTCTATTACTAGGCTGAGTAATGTAAAGTGGAAGCATTTGTTGGCGTTTTCATAATGCACTGCAAAGCAATGCATCTGCAGTTGAATAATTACCTCGATACTTCATTTTATTATGAATTCACTTATTTGACAATAGAAGTTTCTCTTGGACTTTGTTCTATCATATGTTATGTATAATTTGAATTGTGTATTTTGTCATTACCACTTTTTTACCAAATAACAATGACATAATAATTGGCGAACGCTGATTGGTCGACATTAATAATTATTCATTTGTTGTGCGCACATTTCATAAGTTGTAACCTCACTTTAACAACATTTTTTTATATCCACTTAAAAAACTGTGGAATCATCGTCAACCTTTGCAGATCAGTCAACCAATACATTTCAGGTTAATTGTAAAATATTGAAAAAATGTCCAAGAAAAGTATATTTACTTATGAAACACTGGTCCATGCAACTGCCGGAGCTGCGGTAAAAATTAGTTATTCTGTGTATTTTCTGTTTTTTTATCAAATACTTCTTATAGGGTAGTATTGTGGCCATGTCGGTTATGTATCCATTGGATAATGTTAAATTTAGGATGCAACGTAAGATTTTATTTTTTATACTCAATAATACCTGCAAGATAGTGGTTTATTGTTGTAGTTGAGGACAGTACAGTATCTGGGAAGACACCCTTGGAAGCCTTGTTTTACATTTTAAAAAAAGAAGGAATGTAAGTTTTTATTCTCATAATTAACCACAGAAATGCAAAGTGTTTTCCAGTGAAGGTTTATATCGTGGAGTCAAGCCAGCCCTTACTACTCTAGGTGTTTCAAACTTTATATATTTTTACGCATTTCATGGCCTTAAATCATTAAAACTAAGTGGTTGCAGAAACCCCACCCAGACTGATTTGATTTTGAGTATAATTGCGGGGGTTGTTAATGTAATTACAACAAATCCACTCTGGGTCGTTAACAGCAGGCTTAAAATTTCCAAAGAACTTTATTTTTCTGGTCTACTTGACGGGATCATACATATTGCAAATACGGAAGGTATTAAAGCTTTGTGGTCAAGTTTAGGTCCGTCTTTGCTGTTGGTGTCAAATCCTGCGATCAATTTTACTGTGTATGAAGCGTTAAAACGAAGAACATCATCAAAAAGTGCACTCGCTTATTTTATTATGGGAGCAATTTCAAAAGCAATTTCCACAATAACAACTTACCCACTTCAAGTAGCACAAACAAGACAGAGGTATAATAGAGATGCTCGTATGAACACTGCAGCGCTTTTGCTGAACATGGTAAAGAAGAATGGACCGTCAGCACTGTATCAAGGGTTGGAAGCCAAACTGTTACAAACCATTCTTTCTTCGGCTTTGATGTTTATGACTTATGAGAAAATTGCTCAATTTGTCTTTACTTTGTTAATGAATAACAAAAAATTAACATCGCCTTAAATGAAATTAATAAACTTCACATAACAGCAGCAATTGGGTGTTATGTGAAGAACTATTATCACGTGTAAATCAAAACTGTGATAATGTACAAAGTAGTTCAAAAGTTGATGATAATGATTATCATTGCCAAATAATAGGTTTCAGGGTTCCTCTAGTCATGAAGGGAATTTTTATGTTGTTAATGTTTTATACCGGATGGATAAATAAAATAATTTTGAATAAAAATGGTTTATTTTTTCAACCAAAATTTTGGATTTGGCGCGCTGGAGTTCGATTGGTTTGGCAATTCTGAGGATATTAGGGTTTTTGTATCCTTATTTTTCCTTGTTTGGCGATTTTAATATTCTTTAATTTGGCCAACCTGTTCGTCGTAAAAAAAAGTGGATGTTGATTGTTGACACAATGTCATTTCCACCGCTTGAAATGATATTTTCACTTCGTAACTTAGAAAAAATTAGAAAAGTTTATCAAAAATGACAACATTTTCGTGTAACCACAGTGTTAACATGGTAATTCCTTAGTTCTAAAGCAATTTGATCTCAAAAATCTTTTAAATGGTTGCCAATGCATTTGTGTAATGCATTTCACCTTTTGTTGCA
Source organism: Asbolus verrucosus (assembly GCA_004193795.1). Taxonomy (NCBI): domain Eukaryota; kingdom Metazoa; phylum Arthropoda; class Insecta; order Coleoptera; family Tenebrionidae; genus Asbolus; species Asbolus verrucosus. The sequence continues at coordinate 12,911 of QDEB01038309.1, read as the reverse complement.
ATATTGTAGTGGTTTTTGATGGTTTTGCAACTAACCAAAGTAAAAAAATTGTAAGCAACGGTAAGACTATTAAATGTAATTAGTGAAAATAAAGATGGTAAGTGTCAAAACTTCCTTTGTTATTGGTGATAGTCAATTTTTTGTCAAACTTTTAAGCAAGCAGACGATCCGCCGTACTTATCTGTTGGTACAGCCGTCAGTGCCAAGTACAAAGGGGCTTTTTGTGAAGCAAAAGTCAGCAAAGTTGTCCGAATTGTAAAATGCAAAGTGACCTATAAAATGGGTTTAGGGACTGCCTCAGTGAGTGATGAACAAATCAAAGGTACTCTTCGAGTTGGCCACCAGGTACAAGCTCTGCACCCAGAGAAGAAAGAATTTGTTGAGGCCACAATTGGCAAAATTCAAGACTGCAGCCAGTACACAGTTGGTAAATAAACCACTTTAAGGAATATAGGGAATGTATTTCATTTCATGGTAATTTCAGTATTTGATGATGGTGATATTACTACACTTCGGAGGTCAGCTTTGTGTTTAAAAAGTGGGAGACACTTTAATGAAAGTGAAACTTTGGATCAGTTACCTTTAACCCATCCAGAACACTTCGGTAATCCTGTTGTAGGTGGGAGAAGAGGCAGACGAAATAGACAGTTAAAGTATGTCTAAATGTTTACTACAAAACTTACCTAACATTTTTATTATTAGGGAGGACAGCAGTGATGGGGAAGCTGAAGAGGAAAATGAACCAGATTTAGAGGGATACTCTACAGATATAGGTCGTGTTGTTAGTGTTGAAGCTACAGACAAGAAGAGAGGCAAAGACAACTGGTTTCCTGGACTTGTTGTCATCCCATCTGCTCAACCCACAGTTCGCATAAACGTTAAAGATGAATATTTAGTCAGGTCCTTCAAAGATGGTCGATAGTAAGTGTTCAATTGCCAAGAAAAAGTTGAGATTATTCCATAAATTTTTAGTTACACAGTGCCAAAAAAAGAAGTTTCTGAATTTAATCGAGAAGTAGGTGAGAAAGTTGAAAGTTCTGTTTTAGCTGAAGCTGTAAATAAAGCATTGAATTACCTTGATCATAATGAATTGCCAGTTCACTGGGAAAGAAATTCCTTGTTTAATATGCAATCCATTGATAGTGATTCAGAAGAAAATTATAGTGATGTAAATATCTTTCATAATTATGGTAATGTTCTTAAAATTAATTAAATTTTTTACAGTCTTCTGATGACGAACCGAATGAAGAAAAGGACAGATTTGTTGCGCAGTTATACAAGTTTATGGATGATTCAGGAACACCTTTAAACAAAAGTCCAATGATTGGAAATAAAGATGTAGACTTACATAAACTGTTTAGGGTAGTACATAAATCAGGAGGCTATAATCGAGTAACTAATCAAAACAAGTGGAGGTCAATAACCACTCGTTTAAAACTGCCAAACAACCAAATCACTTACAATCAAGTGAAAAGTGTGTATAAAAAGTGTTTGCTGAGTTACGAATCTTTTTATAAAACTCTTGGTGTGACCATGTTAAATCACAACATGTCTACAAAGAAAAATCGCGGCAGATCTTTAATACGTGATAAAGATAGAGCAACTCCAGTTAATAGTCCAAAACCTGAAAAGGAGGACGAGCCTATAGAAAAGAAAGATGAAGAAAAGAGTAGCTTGGATGAAAAGACAAAAAAGAAAATGGATATTAAAAAGGAGGATGATAAAAAGAGAAAAGAAGTTGTTGAAAATAGCGATACAAGTAGTAGTGATGCAACTGATCAGTCTGAATCAGTCCCGAGCACTTCAAAAGATACTGGAAGACCACGTCGTTTAGATAAATCAAAAGACAAAAAACCAAAAACTGTAGTTGCCAACGAGAAGGCCAAAGTTGTTGAAAATACAAAGAAGGATGAAGAGGAAAAAGTGAGTTGAAAAAATTGCTGCTTCATTTTTCTAATATTTTTCTATTGCAGCAAATCCAACAAACGAGATCAAAGTCGCAAGCACCAAAACTTAAAGAAATGGTAATTAATTTAAATCAGAAAAAAGATGTAAAATCTATGGAAAATGCTGCAAAATCCACTCCAAACAAAGTGGCCAAGAAAAGTGAAGAAGAAAAGAAACGAGGTCGAAAGAAGAATACTACTGAAGAAAAAGCCAGCGTTGAAATTATCACAGACTCCTTTTCTGGTCAGACAATAAGTGTAGGTGATAAACTAAAAGTTTATTATGGTCCGACACATGAATATAAAGTCACATATGAAGCGAAAGTTATAGAAATCGATAGAGATTCTACCGGTCCAGTTTATCTCGTCCATTACACAGGCTGGAATACGAGATACGATGAGTGGATAACGCCTAATCGCATCGCAGAGAACCTCAGTGCCAGTACAAAGGCAAAAAGGTTAAAGCAAAGTGCTACCCCAACTTCTTCTCCACAAGCGTCTAAACAGGCCTCTGCAAGCAAAGCAGCTGCGGGAAAGCGCGGTCGTGGCATGTCAATAACTGGTCGGAGCACCACCACAGAAATGCCTCGATCGACAACTCCATCAAGTGTTACGTCTTCATCTAGTCGAACCAAAAGTCCCGCCACTCCGGCCACAAGATCAAGCAGTAGGATAACTCGTTTAGGTATTGTTTGCCTTTGGAAATATTTTGATTTTGATTAGTTATGTTTGATCAATTGACAATACATACACCTTAACAATTTCAAGTCGAAAACCATTTATTTAAAGCTCAAAAAATTTAAAAAGTGCATAGACGTCAAGTATAATTTTTATTTGTACTGGTTTAGTAGTTTTATGCACCACAATTTAATGAAATGCAAGGCTGTTATAGAAAATGCACATTTCAAGTTTTATGAATTTACTTCTATTCGGTCTTCTAACAGAATGTAATCCTTTTTTATACTCCTTGACGTGTGTTGTTTCAGACTATGGACGGAAAACACGAAGAGCGTCTGCTCAGACTGATGTTTCTAATCATTCTGAATCCGATTCGGAAATTTCCGAGAGTGAGTCCGAGCTGACGCGAACAAGAAGCGGCAACAAACCTGAAGATGTAGAAATCAAAACGTACAAAAAGAAAAATTCTAGAACGCCTACAGTTGCAAAATCAGAAAAAGTGAAAGAGAAAGAAGATGTTGATACAGAGAAAGACGAAGAATCAGATAGGCCGAAACGTACTAGAAAATTCAAAAAGTCGCCGGAAAAATCAACAGAAGAAAGCGACGATGACACTGGATCAAATCCGCCAAAAGGAAGAGACTTTGATCTTAATCAAATCAGATCGGAACTCAAAGGTTTCAATAAAGCAGTTAAAGTTCCTTCCTTGGAGACGGCCGAGAAGGAAACGCTATCTTCATCTGATGATTCCAACACTCAAATAATTTCGAAACCTGAACAAATTGAAGAGAAGAAAGAAAGTAAACAAGTGGAGACGTCACCAACTTCAGAAGATATTTACGAATTTAAAGAACCAGAACCTTTTGAGTTTGAGTCACGAACTAAAATGGTCGACGACAAAACTTCGAAAAAAAGAATTCCAAGATTATATGAAGATCTCGAAAAAAGTCCTAAGAAAAAGACAATAAAATCTCCAGGAAAATCCGATAAAGATAGTCCTGAATTAGAAAAGAAAAGATTCCGAAGAACTCCAGTGCAAAAACAAGACGAATCCGAAGAAGATGAGAAAAAAGAAGATCCGTTTGATAAACTCGTTGAATCGCCTTCGTTTAATCTGAAACCTATGGATAAAATTGCTGATAACAAACAAAAAGTCGTGAGAAGTATTCTAGATGAGCAGCTTGATGTTTTTCGAACATTGCCTGAAAATGACGACTATTGTAGAGATATTGATTTATCAGACAGTGAATCGCAGACCCAACCAATTTTCTCAAGAGGTGAATTGTTTTCAGATACATTTTCAAAATATTCACCTGACAGAAACACTTTGGACCTTGAGTTTTCAAATAAAGGTGATGATTTAAAGAAAGAAAATGAGGACTTGGAATTAATAAGAGAGTCAATCACGAGAGCAATTGAAAGAACACCTACCAGTGATGAATGCGATAACTTGAGTGATGATGACGACGAGCTTCATTATCAAGATAAAAAGCAAGAATTAAACGTCACTCCTACATTGTTAAAATCCAACACACCAGAAATTCCAAGTCAGGAACCTGTTGAAATTAAAATCGAAGTTAAAGAAGAAATTTCAGTAAAGAGTCCAGTTTTACAAATTTCTCCTGCCCTTCAAGAAACTGATAGTTCTTTATTGGAATCAATTTGCTCTCAGCCTCTCTCAATTTCAACAAAGTTGGATGATACGAAAGATCTTAATTTGAAAACTGGCACAAAAATCGCTGATTCGCTCTTACAAAAGTTTAGTTCTATCAAAAACAAGGGTGAATTATCACCTAAACCTGACTCGGACAGCGAACAAGACGTCAAAAAGGACGAGTTAGATAACGAAGTTGATGTAGAGGATGCAATTAAGCCATTAGAAGTTACCAAGATTATCAAACAAGTTGAACTAAAAATGAAACCGTGTGAAGTTGAAGTAAAAAAACCAGCAACTCCAACAAAATGTGAACCGAATAGCGACGTAAAGAAAAAACGAAAAATCCTGAAAGTTCTAAATAGGCCCTTAATCGAAGAATCAGATTCAGATAGCAGCGATTCTGAACAACTTGTTATTAGATCTGATGAGGATTCACAAACCAACTCGCTGGACAAACCAGATCTAAAGGAAAGTGATAGTAACACGTCGGCCGCTCCGATGGGAACTACAGATGATTCTCAGTCACAAGAAGAGCAAAGAAATTTCAAATTTGACACAATAGAAAAATTACCAAGCACCAAATCGTTAAAAGAAGAACAAATAGAGAATGAAAATGTTAAAGAAGAAGAACCAGATTCACAACTTCATTCGCTGTTGTTGTGTGAAGAAACTATACCTCGAAGTCCGGCGCCTGCTTCAGAAGGACCTAGTGTTTCAGAGCAAAGACCTAAGACTAAATCAGTTTTGGAAATGCCTTTTGCCAGTGCTCCTGGAAGCAGTAATAATAAAAATATGTTGTTGAATAGTGACCATAAAACTGTAAATAAGCCACAACCAGCGCAGTTAGTGTTACCTCTAGTAACAAATAGAGATGCGTCAGCTGTGTTGGATAATACACCACCAACTACACCAGAGAGCTCTATAAGCAACTTATCACCACGCGGGTGAGTTCAGTAATCGGTGAGAGGAAGAATGGCGTTAAATCCACAAGACCTAAATATTACGTACTAATGAAGACGAAATTATTTTTTTCTTTTACTCCATTCGTCGCGGAAAAAAGATATATAATTGTTACTTCAGTACACTAGTACTATACTATACTTTCCTTGTTGCTGTAGGAGAGTTTAGGGTTTTGGTTTAATCATTTATCAGAAATGGATTTGTACCATTCTACTCACATATTTTATTTTTTGCTCATATTTAACAGACATTACCTACTAATTTATTAATAATCATGTAATGTGCATATTTCTGTTGGTATGTGTTCACATATTAGTTAGAAATCAAAAATTATTGGAAACGTTTTTTTGTATGCACATTATGTGATTGTCATTCAGAAAAAGAGAAAAGTAACTGAAAATTCCATGATTTTAAACGGAACCGTCTTAACATTTTGTAAATCAATAATTATACTAATTATTTAGTAACCATTAATAAAATTATTGCTATTTAGGGACCACGAAGATCTGTCGCCAAATACAATTGAAAACGAAAGTTGTAAATCAAATGATGCCGAACTCGATTACCCCAGAAAGCGAAGGAATTCGTCTCTTAATAAGATTCCTTTGTACAGTGAAGATGGTAATTAAAATCAACTATCGTGTTTAATTGTGGTTCTCTTTAATTGTTATTTTTACAGATACTCAAATGACAAACGAACCCAGCAGCGGGAAGAAATCAAGAGAAGAATCTGTACCTGCATCTTGTAGAAAACGTCGAAAATCGACGAGGGCTTCAGATGAAATACCTTCAAAACGGGGCCGCAAACCCTTAAACCGATCGAGGCACAACAGCGACAGTGACGATACGTCGGAACATTCAATGACGGGTCCAACCACGAACCTGGGCTTACCATCCTATGATAGAACTTCGAAATCGCCACGACCTTCCAAGTACAATTTCTTTGTGGAATTTGGTGAGTAATTTCTTTTATAAATACTGCAAGAGATGACAATTTTTATTATTCCAGATCCAAGTTTGAATAGTGGCCAAAGGATAGCCGTGTTGCAACAGAAACTGTCAGAGCTTCGTAAAACTTACGCTGAAGTTAAAGCTGAATTGGCGGCAGTTGAACGACGTAGGAAGAAAATACGACGAAGAGAACGTGAAGGTAAGTGATATTAAGATCTAGAAATATTTTTCAGTTTTCGGTAACCACTGAAATAATGATTTAATTAACATCCAGTTGTCAAAATCTTAGTGGCATTTATTTTGTTGTTGAAATTTTTTTTTTTTAGTTTTTTAATTAAGAAAGGTCATATAATAACTGATTGAAATTTGGATTTCTGAAATGAATAGAGATCTGGCCATCACGTTTAAAAATGTATTACGTAACTTAGGAGGAAACTCTTGAGATACATCAAGACCATGCCTTGCTCCATAATCACAGTAATAATTATATATGAGATTTTCTTTTCAAACACACGTGAGATTGCTAATTGTTTCCTCAATTACTACATCTATGGAGAAATTATTATCTATGTTTATTTTAAGAAAAATAATAAAATGACAAACATGACAGATATATTTTACATGAAAGTAACACATTTAACAAAGTAACACATTTCGTTTACTCCTTTTATTTAAAATTAGCAGTGCTCATATTGTGCAGTGGTTCTGTACAAGTAGGAGTCATGTTTTATAATTTTCTTTCATTAAGTTATAAAATGTTAATGTTGCTGCCTGTTGAAACTTTGGTCTTTTCTGTATTAAATTAACCAAAATCATACAAAAAAAAACTATTTATTTAATTTCAAATCTAGACCAATAAAAGCACTTTATTATCTTAAATTTCTTCATTCGTTTGACAATAGCCAACGTTGATTTTACACAATAATTTTATATATCTGAATTCACCTATAACCAGTGTGATAACTTTTGAGCGAATCTTTCTTCCCTTTTTTTTAGATCAAGTCATTGTGTAAATGTCATATTTATATATACATTTACATATATTTGACGTTACCGGTTCAAATATATATTAATAACACGAAGAAAGAACAGCATAATGTGAGAATAGTTTCCTTTGCATAAACGATAAATTAAGACAAGTTCAATACGATGCTAAATTTTACAAAAAAGAACATGGCATAAACAACGTATAACTTTATCTATAAGTTTTCATAGAAGATCAAAAGAATACGAATAATAATAATAATAATAATAATAATAATAATAATAATGTAATCAATGGCATAATTATGAGGTAGTGTTGATTCGAATTTCGAATCGAACTTTTTAATTCGAATCGTTAATTCGAATTAAAAAATTTAGCTTTTAAAAAATTGTTGTCTTAACTACAGGTGAATATCACCACCTTTTTTACAAAAATTTTTAATTGATTAGTCATTGTTAAAAAAATATATGGATTTCATAAACAACAAAAAATTGAAAATGGAGCACAATATACATCATTACACACCTCAGTTTTTTAGTTCGCAGCCTGAAGCGAATTTAATAATAAATTAAGATTTTAAGAGAATGCTTTATCTTGAAAAATCACCCTTGTTGATTGATTGATTGATTGATTGATTGATGATAAAAGTGGTTTTATCTTTATTTAACTTCATGTCAGATTTATTTGACGTATGATTTAATTCATTAAAATGTGTAACAACTTAATCTGATTTTAGTTTAAATTTTCATATTTAAATCATTACGAAACAAATTGCAAAATATCTTCAGGTAACAGATTTTTTTTAAAGATCATTAGTTATTTCATAACTGTTAAATAAAAAATCTAAACGTGGTTTACAATAACAGAAAAAAAAGACTTATAAAGTAAGAAAAAAACGAAAATGTGATTCATTTCTGCCGATTCACCAAGAATACAGGTGGATAATAAATAAAACCCTTTCCAATTTCTAGGATTTTTAATTTTTATTTAATGCCATTAGCGACACATAAAATTCAATGGTTTTAAAAGCTTTATGGCCTCAGGTAAAAATTCTTAACATATTACATTTTTCCGGAAATGAGAATCGACTTTTATTTTTTTAAATAGAATTCTTTTTTAACGGTTTTAATAAACATTTGTAGTCTTTTTACAATTCTGTTCTTTCCAACTTTGACCGATTTTTGTTTGTTTCATTTTCATCAAAAATCGGACGTTTTTAAAAATTCATAATCCAGGTTTCAAAATTTAATTCAAAACGACAAAATAATTCAAATGTATAGTATGACATTTTTTTAAATAAGTGTTTCATTAAGAAGTTACAAACTCCCAGAATGTTTTTCAAAGCATATTTTTGACAGCTTAGAACTCCTTCGGAATCCATTTAAACGAAAAAGTATTATAGTTAGTTTTAAAGTTATTTTAATGTTCTGATCTATGGATCATAATTTCCTTAAAATGTCCCATTTAGCTAGAATGAAAAGAGAACAAAAATTTATTAAAAATGTCAGAAGAATGTAGCTTTTCATTTAATTGTCACTACTGGAAAAACATAACCTGTAAAAAAAAATTTAATCTCAGACTATGAAATTTTAAAGACGTTAAATCTAATAACAAAAAATGAAAAGCGCTAGAAGTTGGAGTGGGTGTTGTCGTCCATCCGGTATAATAATTTCCGGAGTGTGTTAAATTAGCGAATATTTTCACGTGTAAGTGTAACTTTTTTGTTTTCATATCTCATTTCAGCTAAAGTTAGTATACTTATTAATGTTTCAACATTAATTTGATTTTGTATTTTTGTAACTCCTAAAAATATACAATTTATAAGAAACTCTAATTTATACTCTGCTGTGCATAACTCTTATTATTTTGAACTATCAGTTAATTTTTTTTTAAGTGATTAGCTAATAAGATTCACTTTTAGGACAAAATAATTAGTAATCAAGAGCAAGTAGAGTTGTCTCAAAAAAAGTTAAGCTGATATTTCTCAAATTAAGAAAATTATTTTGTGTGTAGTAAATGAAGACTTCATTACTGTTAATTTTTATTTCACTGTTCAAGTGTTTATTTAAATAAATTTCCCTTGTTCTATCTTGTATCTTCTATTATCTTAATCCATTCTTTAATTTTTAAGTGTGTCCTACTGTCCTATGTATAAAGGCATATATTTCTCAAGATATTTAGCATTCAACATTAATGAAATATAAGCTATAAAATAATATAATAAATTGACAGAAATAACAACAATTTGATGAGCGGAAAATAAGAAATGATGTTAAAACTAACAGGAATGTCATCTAGTCAGCATTTTAAAAAATACTTTTGCGTAACTGCAAAAATGAATTACTTTCGTTCAACATATTGCATTTACAGTTTAAAATGCATAACAAATTATAATACTCCCCTTGATAGTTCATGCTATTTGATAAACCGATTCTTTTACAAAGGTAAGTAATCATGTTTTAACAAAAATTTTCTATGTAATTTTGAAGACACATGGTATTGTTTATGAAAATGTGGTAGATATTATGATTTTTAAAATATATTTAGGTGCTTAATGGTTAAGCATATCCAGAAATCGGTCCAATTTCCATAACATTAAATTAATAAATGTTTAAAGTTCGTAAAATGATATTAAATTTGCAATTTACCCATTTTAATACATTCTGAAATGGACTTTATTTAAAAATCCAATAAAATATGTTGAGTTTCTACTTTTTCTGTACGAAAGCTCGTATTACTGTCATGTTAATTTATTGTTAACATGAAAAGAATAACTCTTTTTAAAAAAGCAAAATTAATGAAAGAATTGAACGAAATAACCTATTTAAACACAATAGTGATGGTTGGATTTATCTTAATTGCTTAATAGTCAATACGGTTCGATAAATAATAAGCATTTATATTTTTATTAAGTTTTGTTTTTGTGATTTCCGCTTTATTTTAAAACCTATAACACTTTTAGCATTGAAAGCTTCAAAACAAGAAATGGTATGTGGATGAGAAGTTGTGCAACGAGTGCTCTTCCAGTGTTGGACTTCTTAAAGAAATTTTGTAAAATATTTTTATTTAGTGTAGTTCCAAAGTTTTAAACTTTTTAACAAAAATACATAATTTTAGGGGTTCATCACCTTTCTTTTTCATTTGTGTATTATATTAATTGTTATCAATTTTGTACTATTTAATAATTAACAGTTACATTGTTATTGCGTTAGCTGAGGACTTAAACACTTTTAATCAATTTACAAGATCTCATCGTTACTTCTAGTTGTGAACCCTTAATTCTATTATTTTAATAACTACTGAAAGTATATGAAATATTTTGATTAATAGAAATATCGAATACAATAATTTGTTTAAAATATTTTTAAATGAGATATAGATGATTGTTTATAAATATTATATACGTTTATTTTGTACATAATTTGTTAATCAGAAAAGATTAGAAAGTTAAATGTATCATTATAACTTTAAGGCATTAAATATACTTTTAATTCTTTTTTGGTCAGTTGTTTGTATATTTAATTTAGTTAATTAGGTTATTTTGAAATAAGTTGTACTAATATATCGTTTAAATGAGTTTAAATTATTGTAAATTGGATATTTGGCTGTCATTGTGGCAATACTTTTTATATAATTTTATTTATTTGGAATAAACAGTGCTACTAATTTATTACTTATATTTGATTATTAAGAATTACAGGATTTCCTACTGAAAGACTGACAGAATAGGTAAGTAATAAAAATAATTATGTGTTTTGTTTTTCACAACTGTACTACTGCATTTAATTCTGGACATCCCTGAATATTATATTTTATTTGTTAAATAAAGAGTTTCTAAAATATAACAAGAAAAATATCGTCATAAAACCGCGTGTCTTTTATTTAAAATCGTACCTTGTTTTGCAGTTTCAGTTTTCAGTTAATAAATATCCCGTCGATACCTAACATCGTGGCAGTGTATTAATCAAGTTTAAGATCGACATTTAAGCTGATAAAAGCCCAAAGATTTCTCCATTGCCTCATCACTATAGTAGAAAACCAAACACATAGTCAGTCTTTTCTGACCCCGCCCTCTAACACTAAGGCCCAAGTACGTTCCTTAAAATAAATATGCAAATCGTATACAAAATATAAAAAAGTACATTTATAGTTTTACATTGAGGGTAATTTCGAATATTATCTACCTATGCTATATTTTGCTATGAAGCAAAAGACAGTGACCTGCAAATAGCCGTGACATTTGTAAATTCACAGACCAAAGTTCTTTCCAATTCGATATTTGTTAAGATTTGACAAATATGTAATTATCGATTAAAAAATGAATGATACGAAATTAGAGCACCGCAGTGTAATAAAGTTTTTGACAAAAGAGGGCAATGGTCCCGAAACGATGCACAAAAGAATGATTGCTGTGTATGACCAAGATGCAAGTTATTTTAAAGTTAAATTCTGGGGTAAACAGTTTCGGTGCAGAGAATCAAAATAAGATGATACAAAATCTGGTCGGTCAATTGAGGCAGAAACTGCAGAAAATGTCAAAGAAGTTAAAAATTTGATTGACGAGTGAAGGTCTCCGTTATTGCCCAAGGACTCTCCTTAACCGAAACGAATATTTGGAAAAATTGGCATGATTCTTTGGGCACGAGGAAGGTGTCTACGCGTTGTTCCAAGATTGCCATCCAAAACTTATAGTCCCGCTTTAACGCAGGAACCTCTTTTTATTCAAAAATATGGAAAAACATTTTAGGGGAGGAAGATTTGCTTCAGTTGAGGTGATATATGTTGTTCACGAATATTTTGCAGACCTTCCAAAAGAATTTTTGGAAGAAATTTGAAGAAATGGTAGAAAAAGTGTTTCGAAGGAGGTTATGTTAAAAAATAAAATATTGTTCAAGATCTTTTTCGTAATCTTCAAGTCTTTTTTCGTAACTAGGTAGATATCTTTCTAAATTGCCTTCCTATTTCCAAAAATAAATATTTTTTAATAAATCATAAACTATATGGTAACTGATACCAAAAATCAGTTTTTTGAAATTTGCATTTTTTAACGAATTAATGTTTATCATAAAATTATAATGTATACCAATTTTAACAAGTAAAGCGCGTTAATATAATATAAATATTAATTTAATTTTCACTATAAAGTTAAAAGTCACTGAAATCCTGTGTGATTTTTAAATAACTTAATTTTTAAATATCTTTATTACTTTTGTTGAAAGCTGCCACCATCGCTCACTTTTAGCTCTTTTCTGAACTATTGAACAAACTCCTGAACACCAGCCTGAATAATCAAAATTGTATCCGGTTGAGGACAAAGAAGCATACCTATTTTATAGTTGGAATGTAATACCACACGTTTATATATAAGAAAAAATGTCTTACAATTGTATTATTGTGGTAATAATTATGATTTTACTTATTAATTTTTTTAGGACATTAATAATCTCCTAAAAACCTTGCCTGACAGAAGATATTTTTGAATGAGATCCTACTATTTATTGAGATTTTAACAACTCAAAAATCAGCTGGGCCAATTTTGCCTTGGAAGAATACAAGAGCTATCGAAAAGACTATTGGTGAGCAAACTAGACTATATTCTAAAGATATTTAGATATATCCATAAGAAACTGGTAATTTGCTTTACTGTAAATTTATATTCTCAAGTACAGTTCTTATAATCCCTTAATCTGTTAATAGTGTATTCTAAATTTATGATAATAATAATAATAACAAT
>QDEB01038270.1:0-10080 GCA_004193795.1 Asbolus verrucosus | reverse complement strand
TCATAGATAGTTTCGCTTGCCAACCTAAAATTACAGCACAGACGACAGATTAGAATGAAGTTCCGACATGAGTTCCAAAACAATTGTTGCATCAGAGGTAACGAAGAGGCACATTATTTTGAATGCATGTTATATTTTTGCTCATGAGTAATTAGCGATTAAATTTCCGAAATGTAAACAACAATTCTGATTTGACACTGAAGATATTGACCGCTAGTGTCGCAGTAATGCTTTAATTGAAAACTGATTTGGGACATTGTCGAATTATTAAAACTGTTAAAAAAGAAGTAGGATGAAATAACAACAATACAGCTAGTATTGACGTTTGATTGACGTAGGGATGTACTACATTCATGGTTAATAGAAATTTTAAATATATATGAAATTCACTTCCAATTTATAAATTTTCTTAAATACGCAATGACTCACTGGAAAATAAAGCTAAATCTTTCAATACATAAAACAAATTTGAAGCCAACACTTATTAGTATTAAAAGAGGAATTTTTCAAGGAGATTGTCTCAGTCCACTTTAGTTTTGTTTTACACTGTACAGTAATTTAATTACGTCAACAAAAAGAGATTTAACGCTAAGGAATTTTTCCAAAGATATTCGGCTGGATTGCGATATAGACAAATGTAAAATTCTATCAGTTACGGTTAGTAACAACCGATTCAATTTACATCAACAAAGAAATTATAAAATGTTTTTTCAAAAGGAGAAACATACAAATATTTAGATATTTGTATAACAATCAAATAAAATTATCCATACATCAAATAAAATTATCCATACCTAAATTAAAAATAATTTCGGTAATAAGTTTTCCAAACAAGTTAAATTCCCTTAAAAGCATTCCTAAATACCAAAAAATTAATAAAAGATACACGATTCCAGTGTTAACACTTTCATTTGGAGTTATTAAAGAGACCCAAGCAGCTATCTATAATATTAATATAAAGGTTTACACACTTTCTACTAAATTTTGGAAATTATACACTAAATCTGCAATAGAAAGATTGTCTCTTCCAGGAGACAAAGATGGCTGCGGTTTATTGAATTTAGGAAATTTACCTATTACCAAAATTACAAATTTACCTAAATACATTTACGCAGATATAAGTGATTTGTATCGTACAATTTTAATTGCAGACAATAACTGAACTGACCACTTTTAAATCTACACAGTGATTTAATCTTTCAAATTGCTGATGATAATACAAACTTCAATTAAAGAAAACGCACACTACACTTAAATTTTTCTGTGAATTAGAAAAACATCATATAAACCAAAAAAATCTTTGCATGACTGATGAAAGCAAATGTACATCCAAAGACCGAGAATTTTATTATTGCAATGTTAGGATGAATTTCCTATTAGAATAAAAAAATTTTAGAAGTGTCATTTTTTTAACGTCAACTATTATGTACTAAATAAACAACAAGTAATAACGACATATAACAGATTATGTTTACAACAAGGAAACAATTTCAATTCTGTTAGTAGTTTTAGCTAAGGGTATAGTACCTAAATCCTTAATCAGTAATTTAAACATTTTACATTTAAAAGAAAATTTGGTAATTGAAATCCAAGAAGCAAAATCCTCATACGTTTTATTTTTCATATAACATTCCATAGATTTGTGTGACTAAACTGCAATATCTAACAATGTTATCTTTAATTATGTCGAATTTGAGTTGCACCCCTTTTGGGGTGCAATTTCCATATTATATAATCCCTCTAGATTGAAACCAGAAATGCATCTCTGAAAGTGGGATTTCGATTTCTTAAGTCATTTGTGAGAAAATTCGATTTTTCTCTTGGAAATTTGATACCTAACACGCGAAACGATGGATTTTTTTTCTTGTTTTTGTTCTTAAACGTCAAAGTTATAAATAAAAAAAATCACGTTCATTTTTTTGGATCTATAGATTTCGACCAAACTTGGGATGTAGGCTTCAAATTACACCGTGACCTTTATGACTTTAAAAATCAAGGTCACAATTGAAAAATTACATAACTTTCAATTGCTTAGGCCGATTACTACCAGATTTGATATGTAAGCTCTAAATTATTGTATGATCTTGATGACGTCTTTAGACGTCAACGTCACAGCTTAAAAAATGTCATAACTTTTAAGCGCTTAAGCCGATTTTGGTCAATCTGATTATATAGGTTCAAAAATACAATGTTGAGAAAAGTAATCTTTTGTTTATGGGAAGATTTGAGGAAACTTGACCAATATAGTTACATTCTTAAATTTAATAAAATAATTGTATAATAATAAATGTAATAATTGTAATGATTGTAAAAAATAATCCATAAACAACTGAATTCAATTAAACGAAACAGAGGTGGATTAATTAAAATTTAGAATAATATTTAGAATATTCCAATTTATTTGTACGAAGAGTGGTGAATAGTGTTCCCTTTCTTTTTTAATTAACAACACTCATTTCAAAGATCCATAAAAAAAATCAAAAGATCCACACGCTCCAGTTTACATGCTTTTTTATATGAAATAATTATTTATATGTTTACTACGCAAAGGAGAGTGCGCTAAAATTAATCCAGATTCTGCAAATACATTTATGTATGATTTTAGAGATACGTTAATTTAAAAAATCCACCTGATTTAAAGATCTGCCTACTTCAAAGATCTACACGCTTTGAGTACTGGGATTTTTGCATTAACATCGACTGAAAGTTAAAATTTTATCGAAGCTTCCTCCAGAACGACAATAAAATTGCGATGATGATAGTTTACTGCCTGGTCAGTTGGTTTAATTTAATATTAAGCCCACTTCGAATAGAAATATTTTTTAAAAATACAGACAAGATAAACTTATTTGCTATACCGGATGTAAACGAAACATGGCTCGCCCCCTTTTTTTCCTTATTTATTATAATATTGAAATAAAATTTTCGGGGGTAAAATTATCAATTTCTTTCACCTTAATTTATCCGGAAATGGCGGCAAATTCCTTATTTTCAAAAGGGCATCTTACATATTTAAAGATTCTGCATAAAATTTTGAGTCCAAAAGTATCTTTAAAATGCCTTGTTGATACAAATATTTTTTTTAAATTTATTTTTGAATAAAGCATGCCATGAATTACATAAAATGATTTCTGGCAATAAATATAAGTCGAAAAAATAAACGTACTAAATTCACTTGGTTAGAGGAATTTAGAAAACTGTTAGACGGATTTTTCAAATTTAATGGATTTTTTAAAATAAAAGCATAATAATCACTGACACTTTTAAAAAGTGTTTTTTCAAGAAATACATTGATATCCATGAGATTTAGTCTAGAATTAAGTTTACTCAGCCTACTGTGTTTTTATAATTTGTAAATTTTTAATAGTCAGAAAAATAAAATTTCATACACTTTACTTTTAGACCAAACACCGAGTTATAGATATCAATCCTTGAAAAAACGACCTTTAAAAAATCTAAGTGAGCAACTATGGGTTTATTTAAAAAAATGTAGTAAATTTGAACACTGTGTGAACTTTTTTTAAGGTCTCTATCCAAACGAATTTTGAACGTAAAGTTTAACATTTATATTTATCGACTTATTTTTATCCCGAGAAATCATTTTATGCAACTCATAGGACACTTGATTCAAAAATAAATTTTTGATTAAAAGAACATATGTAGAAAGGGCACTTTAAGGATACTGTTAGATTCAGAATTTTGTGTAGAACTCAAAAATATAAAAATATGTGGGACGTCCCATTTAAAATAAAGTTTCGATCATTTCCGCCAAAACTAAAAGTGCAAAAAAATTTATAGTTTATATCAAAAGATCTGACTTTACAAATGCACTGACGTCAAAAACTATTTTAGTTCATTATCTTATTAAATAAAAAAAAGATGGTGAACCATGTTTCGTTTACATCCGGTATATTAAATTTAATAACAAATCAGAATTTAATTTGTATACCGATAATCCGAAATAATATAATTGTCGCTAATTTCTACTTTAGTATGTATTTTTTTAAATTTATGACAATTAATGTATACTTATTAACAGTTTGACTTTGAACACAATGTGGACAGTATAATGATTTATTGCTCTTATTAAAACTATTGCGCACAGTAATAACATAATATGCAGTACCTGTATGAAGTCCAATCAAAATAAATATGTTCTACATTAATTAAACTCCTGAAAGTATTGAAATCGACTTGTAAGACTTGAAAATATGAAAATTTTTATTGGTAAATAAAAATTTTATAACAGCTATATTTGAATCTTCATCCAATAAATTATTATTTTATTTCTTAATACATTATAATGAAACAATGTTTCATTGTCAAATCGATTTGTTATAGCGACATTACGAATTTTCGGATTGAAACATAATAATTCACCAATATTGTAATCAGTGGATAACAGTGCTGGCTTAATTGTTAGACTTGTAAGCCTTTCGTAATAAAAAAGGCATTTCATTAATACTATTAGTTTCTGAGACCTATTAGGAACAAGAAATTTAGGACACGCTGGACAAATTCGTACTTTGCACCATAAATGATCGAGAAAACGTAAAATGTCACATATGTTCTTGTTTTATTATGTTATGTAAGTAAAATATGTAATGATTTTTGTTAAAGATAAATGATTTTACTGCATAATATAGGTAGAGGTAGATGTAGAGGTAGATGTAGAGGTAGATGTTGTCTAATTATTTTGCGTTGGAGGTGTTCTTCTTATACATACTAACGGAGTAAATAATTTATGTATTTGTATCAGAATTTTCAGGGAGTTGAACAAATTGAAGTCACCTGCAGGATTCCCACGCATCAACTGCTAGCAGTGACGTCACACGGCGCCAGGCGTCGATATCCTCGAACCGCAGCTATTGGTCACACATGTTTGCTCCCACGATAAATCAAGATGGCGGCGTCATTTTGGATTTGCGATAAGGATAAAATTTGTATTTTATTTTTGCAACAAAATAAATGAAGGTTGTTACTTTTTGAAAATCATACAAAGACCTTTTTCAATTCAATAAAAATAAAAAGAATACTTATTATACTTCCAAGCAATAATAGTAGATAGCTAAATATTTTATTACTTTTTTATATACAATAATTTACAAAATTACAGTTTTATTGAGTATTAAATCTAAAGACTAGTCTTGACTAGAATAGTTGATATAAAAAATAGGAATAACAATAACAGTAAAAACAAAATAATGCAAAAATAAAAGACAGCAAGTAATTTATGCTGCCATAGTAAAGGAAGTCTAATCGGATAAATTAAAAGAAGAACTACTTCCGTCTTTATTAGTTCTAGGATCTTCGGGTATCCAAACTTTGGCATGCATGACTCCATTCGAATTAGGTTCTTTCGTTCTAGACCAGGATAAAGAATGTGCTGTATATAATCCACCAGCCCCTGAAAAAGCGAATAAACTAGAAACATATATGCGATAATTATCTGACACCCTTAAAATTATAGGAACATTTGCTTAAACGCATCACACAGGATACAGCTGCTTTGCGTAACGAATTACGATTGTGGGGGTATTATCATACCTTGATGTACTATTGAAGGGGCCGAACACCCTCTAACCCAAACTCAATCAATCTTAACTATGAGTTTTGCAACGTCATTGATGTATCGATAAGTTTCATTCATACTTAATTATACACTTGTATTTTTTCTTCACATAACAATTATTTATTCATTAGGTTCTATAAAAGTTTTTATCAACAAACCTCTTACAATTACTTTCTTCGGTTCATCCTTTTGGGTGTTTCTATTGTGTCCGTTATAACAGTCTGTATTTGAGTTCCGATCAGTTCGAACTAACTCACTTAAAAAATTTATGTATCCTATTGCTAACTTCAACGTGTCTACTTTGGAAAGGCGTTTTTCATATGGGAGGGTTGGTATATGTGCTCTTAAGCCCTCAAAAGCATCATTAATAGATTGCATACGTTTTCTTTCCCTTAAATTTGCGGCTTGTCTTTGTTGGATTTGCTGTTGTGGGCATTTGTTTCGTCGTCGGTGTCGATGAAGACGGCCTCTGTAAAATGTACAAATTTACTTGTTTTCATATTCAGATGCAACAAGAAGGAACCTTATACACACTTAGAAATAATGGAGAGGAATAAAGAATTTATTTAATTTTAGCTAAAAAGAAGTGCGGAAATACTAGATAGATAGTGGGTAGATTTTTGAAAACAGCAATAAATGTGGATGCAGACTGCCACCTAGTAATTTTAATGTACTCGCATCATTAATAATTAATTGTGTACACTCTCTATGACGACTGTTTGGTTTGCATTAATTTTTTTAAATTTGATTTGACAAATAACAGTGGCGTACAACAAAAATTTAATTTTGTTATTTTAATAAAGATTGTACAAAAAATAGGGAAAATTACTTTCTCAGAACTTCCCTCGCACGTATTTTTTAAGTAAGCCCCATACATAATCGTAAAAAAATTGAGACATCCATTAAAAGTATTAAAAAAATGTGGCTCAGTCTTGAATACGACGTTGATTGTTACTCCTGGACAAAATCGGACCAAATTATGTAAAAATAAATATAAAATTTGTTTGTTAAAAACATTAGAAAATTTATTAGTAAATTGTTTGAGATAAGAGTTCATTGCAAGCTAATCCAAAGAACAAATATGGATTACAAAAGCATATATTGCAATTTGACATTCATAATTATTTACTATTATCACAAAAATTCATTTTTTCTTCTCTTTATTTTAATAGAGTTTTTCAACGATGTCGGAAAAAAGTAAGTTTCATAAAACAAATCAAAAATAGTGTAAAATCAAGAGTACAGAATTACTAACTTAAAACATTGTCAAAATTAAAATTTTCCATGTAGACACTAAGCCTTAACACGCCACAATATTTTCTCTTTGCAATTAAAATTCACAAGTAGAGACATATATTGTAAGGACGATCGTTTTAGTTATGTATTAGTACTTAATTAGAGTGAGCTGGTGTATTTCAATGTAAATTGAAATAACAGATTTTGTGGGTTCGGTTCAAGATCTAAAAATGAAAGATAAAAGGCGGTGGATCTTTGAACTCGTGAATTTTTGAAATCATTCTATTTCTGAAATTAATGGTAAATGTGCTACTAACTCCGTATCAAGTTTAGTGCACTCACTTTACATCACTTAATTTCAAATGAGAAAAAATTATCACCACACCGAATATTATCACTTTTCAATTAGTGTTAATGTTATATATGTTATATTCGTTATTGCTGTATGTTATATAGGTTTTTTAAAATTTTTACATGTACATTAATCAAAGTTTTATTTAATAATTTAAGGA
Organism: Asbolus verrucosus; assembly: GCA_004193795.1. NCBI lineage: Eukaryota > Metazoa > Arthropoda > Insecta > Coleoptera > Tenebrionidae > Asbolus > Asbolus verrucosus. The sequence continues at coordinate 2,760 of QDEB01038270.1, read as the reverse complement.
AAAACGGAATATTTGGTAAATTATTTTAATATTAAACACTTGTCAATTTATCGGGTTAATTTATAAGACATGCATTTTGATCCCAACAATTATTTTTACATAATCATCTCAGAATAGTAGAATTAAAATATTGTACTGATTAAATTTTTCTTATAATCATAAATAAATTTATTAGTAAAACAGGTTACTGAATAATTAATTACAAATATTATGACCAATTACACTTAATCCAAATTTTTAAAATGTAAATATAATAGGAATAAATTTATTCTTCTTGTATGTATAAGCTACACTTGAAATACGTAATTCAGCGCATTATAAATTAAATGATTATAAGTTTCATTACATTTATTCAACATTTCGTAAATTGTAATGATGTCCTAGTTATAGACAACATAAAATATTTTTTTATTTTTAAATAGGTTGGTGTAGTTAAACCAAAAAACAAACTTGATTTTTTTTTTAGTTATGGACAGATATAAGATCAACTAATGGGAAGAAATAACAACGAAGAATAAATATTATATATATTTTTAGAAATAATTTTGTTAATAAAATAACGTATTCAGTAAATAATAATGAAATAAGTTGCGTTCACTAAATCTCAGTTGGAATTGTTAAACACTTTTTTGATACAAACACTTAAAGTCACTTGATATTCAATGCTCCTAATTAAATAGGAATATCTTTGGATGTCACCAAATAATAAAAACGTTCAAAAATTTGCTTGCCGCATTAAAAATAAATGATTGTACCTATTAATTGCAGTGTTATATCTTTATTGAACTCTTTCTAATTTATTCTTATTCTAAATTACTCTTTTAAGTGAATAGTTGATGGAACGAATGCAAAAGAAACAGTTTAGAAGTGCTGAAAAATGCAATAAAAAATGATGCAAAAATTGATGATGATCAAACATTTCCGAGAAAGCTGGATTTTTCTATAAAAATTTTGACTGTTGATAGCACAGTAACATTAAATAATAATAATAATAATAATAAATAATTATTAACATTCATATTTAATTTCTTCTTTTTTGTAGTAATTTTGATCGAAATCGATTCAACGAGTCAAAATTTATGCCATTCTTGCCCTTTAAGTGCTAATTTTTAAAGTCAAAATTTTACAAAAAGTTGGCTCTCCTATTGCAAGTATGTATTTAGATTAAAATTGGATTTATAAGTCAAAAGTTACTTAAGCTTAGTTTTGATATTTGAGGTCACGAATTTTCCAAAAAGTAGGTTCCCTTGTTTAAGTTTATATACCAATTTTGAATAAAATCTTTGCTTTGTCTTCTGAAATTACATTTTTGTAAAAAGTAGCAACTCCTATATCAATTTTGACCAAAAGAGGTCCAAAGAGTCAAAAGTTATAGCGTTTCAGTCCTTTTGNNTTTTAATCAAAATAGGTCTAATGAGTCAAAAAGTATACTATTATACCATTCGGGCCCTTATAGACCTGATTTTTGAGGTAATCTGATTATAAAGGATATGAGATGATAAAAATACAATAGAAATGTATTTGTTCAGTTAGTTCGTGTTAGCTTAGGGCGGCTCAATGGTTTTTTGCTTTTTTCTACTGAAATCTTTTATCGCCAACTGTGCATGCGCGAATAGTCTTAAAGTCAAATTTCCTTTTCATGTAGCTTCCATTCGATTTATGCAAGTACGTAAAATTTGAAGATTTTATCTAAAATTATATTATATTTAAGAATTGAGGGAGGCTCCATTAGGGCGCAATGTCCATGTATCACATTATTCTTCTGGATTGAAATAAGGAATGCCTATATGGTATTATACAAATATTTTTCTAAATGAGTATGGGCAAATTAGAGAGAAACAACCACAATTTTTATTTTTCATATCACATTCTTTAGATTTGTATAATAAAATTATGTAATTTGACCATCGTACCTTGGTTTGTTATACTTGGGGATGTGGCGTATATCTTCTATTGGGGCGTAATGTTCGTATCATTTTTCTTTGGAATGGAATAAGCAAAACATATCTAAAAGCAGCATTTCGATATCTTAAACCATTTATGAGAAAATTAGATTTTTCTCTTAGAAATTTGAAAGTTAATAACGCATGCACTAAACAATGCATTTTCATTTTTCGTTTTTTGTTTGTTCCCATTCTATGTGGTCTGCATTGTTAATGTCTTTACTTTAGCCGAAATTCCATCGTGTAATGTTCTTTGTCAGACGATGTGACATTATACTAAGAGAAATATTTGTTAGCGCACGAGCACGAGGAGCGCTTTTAAGGTACGAGCATTGGCGAGGAGCGCTTTTGGCGCACGAGCATTAGCGAGCATTGCTTTTGTTTTTGTCCAATGTTCTTTGCTCGCTCGCTGGTCCTTTATTGGGTTCAAATTTTGTGTATGGATTCTTTGTCAAATTCGTAGATCTAAGTTCGTTAATGCGCAATATAGCTCCCTTCCTTAATTATTAATTAAGATAACACGATAAAATTTTGTCAGTTTCTCACAAACATCGAATGGAGGCAAGCAAAAGAAAAAAATCAAAATCTATTACTTAGCGCATGAGTTATTTGCTTTTAAAATTTAAAGAAAAAAATCAAATCGAATCGATAAATCGAAATGCCACTTACACATATACAATCCTTATTTCGCGCATTCGCGTATGGGTAATTGGTATCGAAAATCTCGATTGAACAAATTCAGTTAGTTCAGAAATAGTATGGAATATCGCGACACCTTAGTAGTAATTTAGTACACATATCATGGATTTACCAAGCT
>QDEB01038228.1:13067-27072 GCA_004193795.1 Asbolus verrucosus | reverse complement strand
CAATTTTCACAAAAAAAAGATTTCAAAATAAATTATTTATTTATTTGAATCGCAAGTTCATCGTAAAGAAACAAATAAGAGAACACCAACAACTAATTGATCACTGTAACAAAAAGGGGCACTTTGTACACCAACATGAACTGCACGCCACTTGATACGTTCTTTTAGGTTACATATGTAGCCCTATCTATATCTTAGCAATGAAAATATCTTCTCAGTTACCAGCTTTTCCAACAGTGAAATTTGTTACCATTTGGCAGCACAGGGTTATAATGGGTTAACCTACAGAAGATGGTCCAGTTAATAGTCGTCGTTTCAAACTGGTTTCATTCTACTCTGAGTAAAAGCTCTAAAGATTGAGGTAGACAAATCTGTGACATTAAAAATGACAATTTGTAATTTTGATGAAGTTTTCATCTTTTTTTTTTAAGTTTGGATAGCGATAAAACGAATTGTACAATCCGATTCGTTGCAAACGACAAAACTTTAGGTGTAGAAAGTTATCTCTCTCATCTCTAACATAGTCGGGACCGCCATTGGCAAAACCCGTACATATTCTAAACTTCCATCTTTACCTTTTGATGACAATTCACCCCGACTAAGTTAGAGCTGAGAGACGATACTAGTTGGAACATTTTACCTCATTTCTAAAATGAGATCCATTCATATTTCATCTTTTCGGGAGGATAATGCCCTTCCACATCGAATTCATTGTGTATTTCAAGTATTTAAAAAATTTGAATATTACTCATTTGCCATTACCGTGGCCCTTTAATTTAGTATACATAGGGGCTGTTGTGAAAGTTTGCACTTTGCCTCCTGAATCAGAATGCAATAGATAATTATGATAGCACACTAGTAATAAAAAGCGGTGCAATTTTAGTAAAAATATAAATTCCTTAACTTATGTAACCAACAGTTGTAGTCATATTGTAACGGAGCCGCCACTGGAACAAGTCACGCCACTTAACTTTTAGCCCGGAATAATGTTATTGCTGTAATTCTCTTGATAAGGTGTTTTGCCGAGACGAATGAAAACGGTTAATTGTAAGTCTAAAGTTGACGCGAATAATTAACATATTGAAGCGTAATGGCTTTTGGTAAAAGCAGCGATTCGTCTCGCAGCTGAAATAATAAAAACCGAGGTAAATTGCATTGTTTTTTAAAAGCAATGCGAAGTTTAATGGTGCGGATGTACGTTTTATTTTTATTGTGTCATTAATTTCCGTGCTTGTTCTGCATCGTGCTTCTTTTAATCCGTCTTTTGTACGTCTGCTGCAATTGAATTTAACGCCCAAGGAAATTATTTCGTTTGTATAATGGAATAAGCAATAAAGTAACGCGTTTGGTGGATCGGTGTTTTAATTTTTCCCAAGAGGATGATGAGGATCATTCAAAAAATGTACGTACATCATTAGGAAGTTTTTAAAAGCAACGCGTCGCTTAGTTCCTCCCTGGAGATTTAAATCTGGAAACTTCTAGTGAAAACTTACCGGAAAACTAATCTCGAGAAGTCAGTGTGGAAGGAAGTATATTGATTTACTGCGTGTATTTGCAATCTTAAAAATTTATGCTGCGAAACATTCTTCCATTTAGGGAATGTCGAAGCTTTATTTTTAGAAATAAGGGGCAATGGATTCTATAAATTTTATGTATCAGCTTGTATTATTTCGACCTTTCTTCCCAAAATTCGTGACTCCGGTTCCAGATTACTTTTTGGTTTAATTTTAATGTTGATGCTGTCAAGGTATATCTATTAAACATCACTGATGAAATGCCGTTATTGATTTTTTTTATATAGCAGCAATCCAAAGTATTAGTTAATTTACACACGCTATATGTTGGGGTTTTGGTCTTTCAAATTTTCTCTAAACCTAAAGTACGACTCTTTTAAATTATTGCGTAATATTTTGTATCATTAGTCGTTATTACGTAGGCGCTTAATGCTAAGTGGAAGCAGTATTAATACATCTCACTATTGTAAATGAAGTTTTTTTGGAGCTAGTTATTTTTAGTTCAGATAACGTAAAATAGCTTTTTTATAGTGTTCAATGGCAGATGTTAAAAGAATGACCTTTTCTGAACCTCTTTTTATGTAAAATATTTCTGACCTCAACATGTTTACTGAAAGTTTTTAGAAAATGTATCTATATTTGGGAATGAAAACTAATGTCTCTCCCCTGGAAAAGCGTTACATCCGGATGGGGAGTGTCGAAGCAGCAGAAAATTATCTGTTGTGTTGATATAGGGACATATAGTTCTGTCAATGAAACCGCTGAATATCAGAATTGATACTTTCGAAGTTTTAATTTCAGACTTCAACATGACACAATACGTATTCAAAGCGAAAAATTCATTCGAATTTCGTCATTGCTAGTTATCTTTGAATCAGAATTTTTAAAAACGCAGGCAAAGTCTCGTTAATAAAAATTTTATCCAGTTTTACTGTAAGATGTGATATTAAAAAAAAAAGTATTCCTTGATTTTTCCATACGTTAAAGAGTTATTTTATACAAAACGTTTGTTACATTTTTTTTTTATATTCCTTCTTTCAGAGAGAAAAAATAATAGACATTGTATGTAATTTCAGTTTTCGGCTTCTGGCCTAAATAAAACACTAAACAGTTTTCTTATTCATTTATTTCCTACGTTTCGCCCAGTGGTAGGCTTCTCCAGGACTGTGATTTTATTGGGAAAGCGAAACGTAGAAATAAATGAATAAGCAAATTGTTTGGTGTTTTATTTAAGCTAGAAGCCGAAAACTGAAATGAAATAATTTATAATATCGGCTGCAACGAAAATGGTTGGTTAATTTGAAGTAGAAAAGTTGTTTCGCAATTTCATCTCGGTAATATTTTAATAGCATTTCATAGTTAATGAAGTTGTCTTTAGTCTGCCTTCCCGTATTTGTTCTGTTAAGTCGAATTCTAATTCTTGGGAGAGAGCGAGTGCGCCTGTTTCGTCAGAAGCGTCAGTCGAATCCGCAATTAAGTCCCGTCTGAAGAAGATATTTCTGTTTTGACGTCTGTCTGAATTAATTGCGCACAATTTGACATCTTTAGACTCATCAGAAAAATTGAAACTTTGTCTTGTACATACACACGTACATAGTCGTCTATAAGCGTCGAGCGTCGGTCGCAGCCGCGACGTGATTGGGGCTGTTGCCGGCGTGTTTTGAGGGCAGCGTCTCGACGCTCTCCAGTAAGTCAACGTTGACGGTGCGTACCGGTCCGACGCTAACAGTAACATCTTTCGTGCGGATGCAATCTCACAATCAGTAAAACAGAAAACTTCAAAATGTCGTGCATGATGTAGTTTCAGTCACATTTCGCATATTCCAAACTATCTTTTTTTGTGATAGTCTGATGTAGTGTTGTCTCACTGTGTACTTTAATGACTTTTGGTAATCTAATTAATGTTGCATCGTAAATCTATTTGATTATTGTCGTTCGTATACGGGGTAGATTAAAGGCTATAAAAACTTGCAATAAGTTAATTGAAGGATCTTGCCTCCAAATGATTCGTTGCGAAGTTGGTGGTGCTGACATAACGGATACCATGCTAATACTTAGGTTCTTGCATTTTTAAATTGAAATTCACCCAGAAACAACAGTTTTTGTTTTTTTAATCTATATGTTAATTTTTACCCTAAAATTACTTTACGGTTTTGATCAGCTTGATTATTGATTAACAATTTAGTACCTCAAAATATAGCTTGAGAAATTTCTGTAAATTAAAAATCCCTTCAGGATAATAATAGAAAGTTTTTTATTCTATCGATTTTGAATTAAATAAACGAGTCTATGAGGCACGAAATTAATAGCCCTATTTGACTGTTAATTACAGCCGTCCATAATCATTAGTGTTTATAAATCATTTTAGATTCACTCGCTTTCTTTTTCATTCGATTTGATTTGGGGTGTTCCATTGGTCTGAACAATCCCCACTTATTTATATGAGCATGGAAAATGACAGGATATTATTTAGATTGTTATTATTCATTACTGGATCCTTCTGTATGACAGTATTTCCAATAAAAGTAATAACTAAAGCCATTGTTAGAATCTGAAAAAAAATTATAGCAGATATTTGTGTTAAATTCTAGAAGCTAACCGAATTTTGAGTGGTGATGTCACTCTGCAACTTGAACAGAAACTGTTTTATCTAAAATCATCCAAAACCCATTTAACGGTAGTTATAACAGAATTTTCGCTAGGTGAAAACTTAGTTAATTTTGGACTTGGTTTCGACCTTTTGTATCAAATCTCATTGTTGGCGTTAATCTACGGTTCCAGAATTGAGTTAAATCGTGTTAGACGCGTGAAGTGATCCTTGCTGAGGTCATTGTGTGTGAATCTCTATAGCCCAAATATGTATTGTAATCTTCAGTAGTTGAATGGGGCAAATAATTTCAAGTGTCACAAGTTGCGGGTGACGTGAAGTTGCAAAACTTTCCACCCCCCCGAGTGCACTGATGTCGCCATAATGGAGCATATTTAAGTAGGTTTATTTATATTCAGGTGCCGCTTCCATTCGAGGAATCACCAACTTTCGTAATTGCAACGGACTATTTGCGAGTTTAATTTAGCCTCGTCGGAGGGGACTAACGCTTCGAAATGGCGAACACATGTGTCAACTTTTAGTGAGAACAGAACAGTGGCAATATCATCATGTTCTTTTCTTTGAGCAATATCAATAATAACAACCACGCCAACAATAATAACAACGGGAGGAATGGATACCGGCTGCTGTCCGCTCAAGGAATGGAAACCCTCCAGACGTTCCTTCGAGAACACGGCAACGAATGTATAAAGCAGTTCGTGAAGGTATATGTTCGCTAGTTGGTTGTGCATGAAGAATTTCCATCTTTGTTGGTTTCCCCGCGACTTGGGAAGATCTTAAGTTAAATCTGGGGAGACGTCGTGGTTTTCTCCAGGTCCTCCCATTCCTATACAAAACACAAGTGTACTTCAGGTTGGGGTCGGAATCCCGCTTCTACCTTTACCCGATCTTTGGATTGTTTTATGCGGCTTTTAGCATTGTTTATTTATGTGTAATTTGCTGTAACTTCTCGTGGCGAATTTGGTGGGGGAGGGTTTACGGTTTCATTTCGGACTACAGGAATTTTTTTAGTGAAACGGGATTAAGACGTAACCTCTCTTCTTTTGCGGGAGAGTCATTTAATATTTTAATGAAGTCGGTTAAATTATATTGAAGCATGACATTCACCTCGAAATACATAATGTATGATGTCCTTCGGGACTTGCAGATGTGTGTGCACTCTTTCGCTCTTGTTCTGTCTTGCTCTCGTCTCCTTTCCGATATTTTTCTTTTAGGTTAATGATTACCCTTTAAACTCGAGTTGTAGCTAACATATAATTTGTTATAAATTACCTTATATTGCCGACATCATTTTGCTGAAAATACTTCTGGGGAATTTTGCGCGCGAGCGAGGATATGAAGTAAAGCCAATATAAAGTTCTCAATTAATCTTTATCTCGGAGAAAACATTCCCCCAAAGTGCACATTCTTGAGATTGTACATTTACCATCAAATTTTTCTCGTCGATTGAGTTTTATAATTTAATGAAATCCTCGATTTCGCAGTTGTATCGTCTAAGGCCTTAAAAACATATTTTCTTTTTGTGTTTGGGTCGTTACGACTTTGAAGCAGAAACTGGAAGAATGTAAATATGTCAACGAAACTCTTTCGTACTTTCATTTTACAACGGGGTGGAATAATCAAAAATGCGTTTCATGAAGACGAATAAAAAGTTTTTAAATTTTTTCCGATATAGCCAATACCACCCGCAAGAAATGCGAAATAAGTAAACCGAAGAATTTTATTAACGAATCCGAATTCCGCGGGTCACTTTACGAAGGAGGACCGAATTTTATTATGAAACCATGTGGCATTCTCAATAAAAAACTTACTTACTAACGATTACAAAATTCAAGAGAGGCACCGAGATGGTTGATTTTTTAAACCTAGCGCGACTTCTCCAGATGTTTCATAATCGACTGTGGGAATTTCACTTGTAAAAATGGTAGTAAATTGGTGTGAAAAATTATTTCAGCCATAGAAATGGAAATCTAGGCATTGTTTTTTAAGTGCGATAATAATTCCATAAATTATTGAAATACAGAGGAAATTGAGTAAAATGAGTTCTATTCTTAACTGAAGATTGGGATCGTTCATTACGATTCTTACTTTTCTTTTTAGTCATACCGTAAACTAAATCAGAACTCATCTTGGAGACAATATGCTACCGATTGTTGTTTCGTTGTTGATGTTCACAATTCTGCTGTGAGAAGACGTCTTTAGTGTGCTCATGATGATCGGAGATGTGAATGGTGAAATTTTTGCAAATAACCGAGACTATTAAATTAATTTTGCATCGTGGTATGCGTTGAACATGTCATATGATGGTGAATGAGTAATCTCACTTTTCGTAATTATGGTGACCATTGAAGCAGTATTTTGTATAGTCAGTTATTTTGATTTGGTTGTTTTTAGTAGTTTGAATATTCTTTAAATTATGTTTAAATGTGTTTACTGTTTTTTACAATTAAATTCTTTGTGTGTAATTCTAGTAAGGACGTTTGACGCTTATCTATTGTGAAAGAAGCAAAATTAATTAAAACATGGAACAGGAATATCAGGGAAAAAGGACCAGGAAAATAAACGTATTCATTTAAAATAAAATGTTAAACAAAAGTGAGCTTGAAACATAATGGTTTTTGTGAAATTAATTTGAAAAATTAACGAAGATGAAATTTCCTTGACTAAACAATCATTTCGGAGGGATTAATTAAAGGAAAACCAGAATTTCTGATCCTACTCGGGATTTTGCATAAGCCTCTAGATTTAATGTCTTTGTTATTATTGATTTTAGGATATTGTTTTATTATTTAACCTTCAAAGAATCAGCTTCAATGAAGAAACAAAAGTTGCTGCAGGATCCGCTGAATCAGGGCTGATGAATAAAATATGAGCTTACAATTAAGTACACTCTCGATCCATTAACTTCGAAAAACTTCTTTAATCATTGCAGAGAATCGATTTTGCCAGGTGGCGTCACCATTAGAACACACTTTGATCTGAAATCTTTTTGCAATTGCATTCACGTTTTTTTTTTTTTTAAATCCGTGAATGATAATTTCAAATTTCATCTGATCGAATGGTGCAGGTTATTTCCGAGTTGATGATGACACAAGATGTAAGAGACAGGAGACTAAATCCGTTTACAAAAATTATAATGGATGATGGAGGATAACTTTTTTTTTTGGCGTGTTCTGTATTGTTCTCAGATAACGTTCGTCGATCCTGTTCTCCTGTTCGATTCTCCTTAAACTTTCTAGTTTAACAAACTTATAAATCTCTCTTGTTCGTACTAAGTCGTATGGATTAAAGCGCAGATGTTTGTTTTTATTCGTATCACTCAGCTGACATGTTGGTTCAATTTGCGGATGGCAAAACTGAAATAATGGTTGTCTGCCAAAAGCCATAAGTAATGGTTGTCATTTGTATGCATTCTACAGGGAAATGGTGTCTCGCTGGTGAAGTAAGTTAGGATTATATAGTCTGCAAGGTTCCGGCCACGCTTGATCGTACTAAATTCCGCATTTAAGCGACTTCGAAGTCCGCGACATCACAGCGTTTTCCACTAGATTTATCTTCGTATTTTACGAGCCCAAGGTGTCCGCCACTATATTTCCACCACCAAGAGGTACACATAAGAATTTACAAGCTGATGTTTTTCATATTCGCTTTACGACGTAAATATGAACATAAAGTTTTCCACTTTTCCTGATTGCACTCATTGTTAAAATTCACAGGGAGGAACTCGTTTGTTTACAGTAAAAAACTCGGTGATGCATGGTTTCCGAGTGCAGTTTATATTTTATGTAATAAAGGCGGAAGAAATGCTTTTCTTATTTGTCATTTTTTCTTGCGGCATGATTTAATTAGTGGGGGAGTAAACAATTTCGGTGCTGTCTTAACAATTCCATTACTGTCGCAAGCTTTTCAATTACATATAATTACGTTTTGAAAAGGCTGTTTTGCTTGTCATTTGCAGACTTTATGTATGCGCAGGAAGCTCCTCCAAACCAAAATTCGCTATGTTGTGGGAACATTTACAAATCTCCGACTCCTTTTTGCGATGCAAATAGTCATCTTTCCCTGGAGCTTTCAAAGTGACTTTACTTTAACGCAATCAAACAAAACACCGTTAATTAAGCGTTTGAGTTAATTTATATTTTTGTTGCAATCTCTTCAAACTGTGACTAAATTTTTGTGCATTATTCAAAGCTTGCTTTAGTCAAAAATTACGTTAACCATTAAAACATTCACAATCTTAACGAAATCCTATTTTAGCACTTTAATCACTTATTTTTATTACAAGCTGAAGAAAATTTTATTTAAGTATTTACGTTGACCACGTGGAATTCGATGGAGAATTTGGAATGTGGTATTCGGTGATATTAACCTGAAATAAATTCGAAATTTTGTTAAAAGTGGCTACTATAAACATGTTGCAAGTTTTAAAATAAACAGACAATAGATAATGACTAGTCAGCGAAAAATGCGACAGTCGTTAGTTGACGGCAGTTGTTTTTTGCTTTTTTTTTAAAACAACGGTTCTATTTTTAGTACTTGTAGTTATGAGTTCGCGGTTGTTTGATGGAGGCATTTAAGTAAATAATAAACATATGGTTTGTTTTAATGAACCTTTAATAAAGGAAAAGCTAATGTTCCATTTTTTTTAACATGTATAAGTGTATCTACATTGTGTTTGTGTTTTATCTTTGTTTGGATATACTTCAATAAATGCAAATAATAAACACATTCATTATCTTCCAGTAGTTATTAATTTTTACAAATCGCAATGCTTTTACCGAATCTAATATTACGTCCAACACTATCTGCTATTGAAATGTTTTAACACATGAGCATTAGTGAAAGCTCCATTTTATTTTGATCATTATGCCATCTATCTCGAAATTCTGACAAAGCGGAAAAATTCGGTCAGATTTGACGTGGAATCATTTAGTTAGTTTAAAACATTTGAGAAATTGGCAATATCGTCAATGCTTTTTTAATTTTCTTTGCAATGTGCTTTGACCCCTGCAGCTATGTTTATTTTAAAATAAGAATTTTAATTAATCCATTTTGATGGAACTTGATGTGGCAATAATTGGAACTATAAATTGAAATATTTTCCGGGACCGTGTTTGCACTTTTATGTTGAAAGGTTTTACAGTTTATGACTCACTTTCAATTAGTTGCAACCTTCCAAACTTTTCAATGAACGCAGTAAGTAAAAGTACAGAGCTTATAGGTTTCTGTATTTACGTCGTTGAGTATTAATTAAGAATGAAAGTAACTGGAAAGTTTTTTACTTAGGACGCCCAAACTTTAAAAGAATCGAGCTTAAGGATTGTCCCATGAAAATTTTGAAAATGAATACATTTCTTGACTTTTATTCAGTTATAGTTACGTTTCTTTGTTCTCCCATATTTCTTGAATTTGGCGAGCGTTTTGCACTTATTTAAAAGACTGACAAAATATTAAATATAAGAACGTTTTTGTGTTTCGTATTCCTGGATGAATATTTCACAAGAATGATGCCAGCCAGTGCCGGTAGACTCCATTAAAGATAATTTAAAATATTTACAGTTGTTTTAAAATTTTAACGATCTCTACCCTAGCACTGCAATCTAATCAAGTTTTATTTGTTTCGTAAAGTTTGGAAGTTACAATTACAAAAATAAGCAAAACCCTTTAAGTCTGTGTCGTGCCTGTAACTTAAACTAATTTGTGAAATTAATGTCTCGCATTCTTCAGCAGTGGTATTAAATTTTAAATACAAATTAAAAGTTTGTTTCGCAAAGTTTTTTGATCTGTGTGACATTTTTCCAGTGGTTTTTGGATGTACTTCTAGTGGGTATTACAACCCATTTATCCTTCAGATTAAATGGGATCAACGGTTTAAATATGTCCGTACAGTTTTAGGCCCATTTCACAAAGAGAATTCTAACTTTACCGCAGTAAGACGGTACAATGTAATCTAGTTAGGGAGTTATCTTGCATCTAACATCCATCCTTCAGCTAGGAGGAATCGGGACAGAGACGAAGAGGACGCAGTAATTATTTTTGGGTTAGCTTATGCAAATTTAATGCGACCATGAAGATATGATTTAAGAACAGGGGCTTTTGTTTAACGATGTTTGATTAATTCGGACGGATTAAAGGGGGAACTCGGGGAAATATTTGATTATCGTGAATTATTATTCTGTTTGTTTGATAAAATTCAATCGTTTGAAGTTTTCACAGAGAAAGACGAGCGGATTGGCGTAGCCAGAAGCTCAGCTTATATCGAATTCTTATTTACCCGAGATCCATATTTTCGTTCGTTCGTGACTTGAGAAAATACAGGGTGACGTATTTTGGTTGAGTATTGAGAAAATACAGGGTGACGTATTTTGGTTGAGTATTGGGTAAATATTTTATTCGTTTAAAATTTCGGACAGTATTGAGGTGTTTCGCAACATCGGCAACCGACAAGACAGCCGACGCAAATGCATTAATAAATTAAATGGCTTTCTTTAAAAATAGAAAGTGAACTTGAAATTCATGAGAGTAGCTGTACTTCTCAGGAAGATTAATTCCCAGCGGAAATGCTGTCAAAAAATTCAATTACCGTGAATACTTCCAGTGAACTCAATTCTATTTTCGCTCATTATTAATAGTATTCTAAAACAAGGCGGTTAACTCTTTTTATATCCATTAAAAAAAAAAAACAATATGATTTTCGAGAAGAGTGAGACGGAAAACTCAAATGTAAACAACAAAGTTGCAGAGTTTCGGTCGAATTGAAGAAGGTAAATTAAATTTTACAAATAGCGGAGTTGGATGAAGGTAGGGTGAGAAAAAACTCGCAAAAAGCGTAATTTTCTTTTGTTAATTGAATTTTACATATGTACGTTTTTCGGTGGCAACAACATGAAATAAAATTTTTAAGTTATGTACCTCGCACTGTGGAAAAATTAATTTGACTTCATTTTTCTTTCATTTTATTTAGTTCGAGCTCTTCAGTCCTTATACGCATCAGCAAGTGCTTTTGGATTGCTTTTAATTATGGTCTAATTTTTATGACGAGGGTCCCATTTGGTCTTAATTTTCGTAGTCGGATTATGGCGTCCATAAAAGTTGTGATTCATTTTTAACACAGCAGCGGCACATTAAAACGGTCTGAGAGAAAATACAATTTTAAAAATAGCTTACAAAAATTTCATGCAGTAATCCTTTATATCTGTCGTATTTTCCCTAACGCAATAAAAGGGTGACCGGTAAAAGAAGGAAAGTGCAATTTTTCATAACCTCACCTATAAATTTTCAGTTGTCGCTTTGAAGATTTCTTTTCTTTTATTACTGCTTAGTTTTGGACGCTTTCTCTGGAGACGAATTTCGTAATAAAAAATACTAATGGGCACTTACAGTTCGAATGAGAAAAGTGTAGACGCATTATTCAATCTGGGATCAGTAAACAAGTTGAAAACCAACATTTTCGATAATGTTGATACAGTTAAAAGCCACTATACTGCTGCTGGCGGCCGTTGTTCTACTTAGATTATTATCTGAGGCGTGACAGATTTGGGTCTGAATATAATAATAATTTGCCTTGTAATTAATTTGATAAATTACTGAGATACTCCTGTATGACATGTGTTCTGAAATATAAAAATTACCACCACACCTTACATTTTTTGTGCGGTGACACATTTGTGATGGATTTGTGATGATAAATACTAAAAACTGTGCAGTACACTCAAAGAGACAATTAATCATATCTTAATTATAAATTTTTATTGCGGCACCAAAAGGCAGACGCATGCGTGCGTGCGTGCGTGCATGCATACATAAGTGCCCGTGTGTTGACAAGATATCTTTTGATAGACTTATCACATTTGGACAACATTTTATATTCATTTCGAAGAACCGATTAAAGTGTTTTCAATGTAGATCAAGGATAAGGTTCTTTGGAACAATTTGATCTCATTTTTGCATTTTTCTTCATAAATTGAATTTGAAACTGAAAAAACCGTTTCAATTTCTCACTAGGCATTCAGTTTCGTTTTCAAACTTAATTAACTATAAATCGGTTGCCGAAAGCAAACTCCACTTGTGGCAGGGTTCAAGGTTGAAGTTCAAAAACGAAATAACTTTTGATACGTTTAACCGGTTTCAATGACATTTGACATACGGGTAGAGGTCGTAAGTTTCGTACGTGTTTGAGTTGTGAAAATAAATTGGGGTCGACGTTAAAAGTCAAGTACGGAATAATTTTCGACATAATGGCTCGATTTCAATGAAACCCGGTACTATTTTATTTTTAAGAGTTTGGCAGATTCGAAACTGTGAGTTGTATTTTAGTGAATTATAATTCCAGCCAGAAAATTGAGTCATTGTGTGTCTCTTTATATCCACTACTAATTATGTTTGCAGATTTTGACCGAGCTGCCCTACATTTATTTCGTAGCAACTAGCAACTGGTGGTTATAGTTTAAATTGCCACTAACCATGTTCAACTTGTTTGTGTGCACCATTTCGCAAGGATTGTTTGTGTTATCTTTAAGACGCAAACAGATTATGTGGGACAAAAATGGTTGATGGCAGCTTCTATATTTTCGTTGCAAAGAGGAGTGTTATTATTACATAATAAGAAAGGAGGTTGGAAATGTGATCGTGTTCCCACCAGACGCTTCTCCGGCAACAGCGTCGGGGATTTTTGCGTGAACATAAATCAAACAGATATTTCAGTCTCCCATTTTGCCGGGACATCTTGTCAAAAGAATGTCAATTAATGTCAAGCGCTTTTCGTGACCTGGACGTGGCACGGCTCAACATACAAAAAGAAATCTGTTGGCTTATGGAACCGCTTTCATGGTGCTTGTTTGAAAATTTCGCGAGAGTGCCTAAATAACAAGTTTAAACATTTAAATAGCTTACTGAAGAGTGACCGCTTAGCCGGGTCGAAAGTCGCCATGGTCGCGCGCTTATAAGAGCAGAGACCGAGTGAAAATTGTAAACGAGCCTGAATTCCAGGATTAGTCGCAAAACATTAGCACTTTCCAGAGATAATTAACTAACGGGGGGTCATTAGGAAAGCGCACACATCCATACCGACAAATAAAAAAATATTTTATCGTGGGATTTTAATCAGTCAACCGGTCGAGGTAATTTTTCACATAACTGAACATCGGCAAAAAACCTTAAATGCGAATCGTAATTTGCTGTTTACGTTGCAGCGATCTGCGGTAAATGTAATTCACCAAAGGCATCTCGAGCATGTGTAGCTAATTTAGGAATTTTATCAACACCTGGCAAGTTTCCCATTCTCGATGTTAATTAGCAATTCTGGAGCACAATCGACGCGCGTTAACGTTCCTTAAATATTAAAATATTGCCTCGCTCGAGTGTGGCCGTATCTCAGATTTTAGAGTTCCGTAATAAAGGCGAATTGAAAATCCGTAATTTCCCCTTATTTCCGATCAAGCTCTGGTTGCAAATTCGTTTTTAAAGCACACCGACTGCTTGCAACCGGGCAAATTAGGCGTTGGGACGTAAGGGGTTCTCGATCTTATTTCTTGCGGATATCATTGTGTTCAATATTTATTGGATTTTCCAAATCAACGAATTAGGTCTGGCGTCTTCGGTTTATCAAATCGCAACCAACGAGCGCGTGTAATTCATGAATCTGGGGCGGTGGAAATTCACTTGTCGCGTTATCATGCGACTTGGGTTTGTAAATTTTTATTTATTGTGGTGTGGAAATTTATTTTACGAATAAATTTAGAGGTTGCTTACTACGAGGGGAATTCAAATAATTATCTACCTAGCCATGAAACAAATGAGCAACACGCTTCAAACTTTATTGTCAAATACTTGTATCTTTTGTCATTGTGCTTGATTAATTTCGTTTTATTTTATCAATTAGTTT
>QDEB01038222.1:0-16045 GCA_004193795.1 Asbolus verrucosus | reverse complement strand
TTTAACTTTTACTACTTTTTATGGGACTTCAACCGCAAATCGTCGTCCCCTAAGACACAGGTAAATCCTTGTCAATACCGTCCCAGCTCCGTATTTACTTAATATTTGAATCCCTTCAGTGCGTAAGTATTTACTTAATATTTGAATGTGGTCCTGACCAGCTCTGCGCCTGCCGAGAGTATCGTTGGTTGCAGTTTTACGATAGGATGGTCCTAAACTCATTAAAGAGTCGTCACCATAAAAGATCATGTCCTTAGACGAACTATAATCTTTTTCTATTTTTCCTTGATGACTCGTTTTCTTAAAACTAAAGCGTAAAGCAAGTCTTCACCAAAAACTAAGAGAAAAAGGTGTCAATAAGACGCATCATTTCGAATTATTTGGACTTGAGCATTTCAAAGTGTATCTGTTAACATTTATTTTGTAAGAATTTATGATATATGAAACACTTTGTAGAAACAGCATTTACTTATATAGCCATTGTTCAATTCTTATTATACAACGCTAAGATTTATATTCCATACAATTCGTTTTTAAGCCTGTGTTTTCCATATGATATCAATTAATTATGTTAACTCTAGGGTTAACAATCTCTGAAAAAAACAGTGTCAGCCTTGAATTAATTAAATTGACTTTCGATGGAAAACCCAGATATTTTGTACACAAAGACAATTTTATTAATATTAATAGGACAATTTCCATTCATTACCACTCTATTCTATTCAATTCTGTGAACCACTTTGTTTTAATTGAATCACACCGCGTTAGATAGTGTACTCACATTAGCATTACCTTGTAAACCAATGTAACGGTTTCTTGCCCTGCATTTTACTTTAAACTGTGGAAATTACAGTATTGTATCCCATAAGATATTTGTTTTCATTGTTTCACTTTCTATAAAACAGTGTAGACAACACAAAATACAATCGATAAAGCAACTTTTATTTCGGACCAAATTGTACAAACACCTCCGAAACGTCTCTCCAGTTCACCACTTCGAAAATCGCCCAAACATGTTTATATTGCAAATAATACGCATGTTCTCAACAAGGGTATCACCACCTTAGTAGCTTGAAAGGGATCCTGATTAGCACAAGCAACAAAGACGCCGCTTTAGGAGAGTACCCCAACCAACCCCACCCCGAATTCCCACTGACAAAGCTGACAATTGATCCTTTAATTCCTCCAAATGAGCGTTCGATTTCCTTCTTGAGCACCTCGCCAGGCTCTGTACATTCAGGAATGAGATTCCTCCAGAAAATCGAGTGGTTTAAATTGAACCCTATTGAATCTTAACGCGGGTTCTAGCGAAATGGCTGCGGTAATGTCTCTTTCACTAAAGGCGCCTTTTAGCTTCTTGTCAGCAGCGTTTGAATTAGTCGTATAAGCCCGATGATGTCTAGTGTGATGGAGTGACAAAATATCGCTAGAAATCACGGGTTCAAGGGCTTGATAAGGGTAGGGCAGTTCAAGCAAGCTGTGCACACGTCTCGAGCTTGATTTTATAGCTATTGTGATAAGTTTTCTTATCATAAACACTGCTGTCAGAACAAATTCGCTCTGACTTTTCGCACATTTATTTCAGTTGCACATATTCCGACGCAGCAATAAATTTACTTACATTGCATAAATTATTATTTCCAGTTTAATGTCTAATGACCAAGGACTAATAATGTTCCACATTACAAACGCAATTTGTGTTCTCATAAGTCTTTTAATACATTTTGGCAGCAGCTGGGATTTGAGCAATTACAATATTTCATCAAATTATTACGTTTCCAGTGTCGCCGCTTTTGGCACTCGTGCTTTTTTGGCCCTCCCAAGGAGTTCGTGCTATAACAACGGCACCAATCCGACGCTTGTGGAGGTTTCATGGTTTAATGAACAACAAAATTTATTTCCAAGGTGAGTGCTTCTTATATCGATAGTTTAAATTATGAACGTCATTTTTTCCAGAAAGAAACCGTTCTTTTTGGACTCTCAAGCGTGGAATAATTGCCACCATCTCCAAGACGCCATTTCGCTTGACTTAGAACCGATGAGGCCCAGGTTGTGGGTTTTGGACAAAGGGAACGTAAACTGTCCGGCGAAAGTCGCCATTTATAATTTATTCCAAAAAATCAATTACACTTTAGAAGCTCCGGAAGACATCCCCAAAGACAGACTGAATTATTTAATTGTAGATGGTGACGTCAAAACGAATGGAGCAAGAGCTTATGTGGGCCTCGATGGGGAGAATTATTTATTAGTGTTTTCTTTGAACGAATTCAAGTGGTGGAGGGTTAATTTACATTCCGCCAACAATAATTTAGCAATTTCGACGAAATTCCTGGCGTTTTCGAGAAAAGAGGCGATCCTTTATGTTACAGGAGGAGAGGAACGTAACATTTTTTCCCTGGATTTATCTAAAATAAGAAAAGATTTTGCAGAAGTACGAAAAAATGGAAGGTTCATTCATCATTTTAAAAAATTAACATTTTCAGAATGGTGAAGACTGTAATGTCACTTTCTTGGGGGAAAAATTAGGAGCTTCAAGTGCTTTGGTAGCAGATTTAAAATATGGATTAAATTATTACTTAATCAGAGATTACGTGGTGATTCGATGGGACACAAGGTAAGGAACTAAAAAAATTTATGCGATGGCCGGGAATCGAACCCGGATCAACTGCTTGGAAGGCAACTATGCTGACCATTACACCACCATCGCACATGGTACCGCAGTTGAATCAGTCAGTATATATATTTTAATATACATGTGTAATATTGGTTGCATATTTTACTGCAGACATCCGTCTCAAGCTGAATATTACAGCATTTTGGCTCAATCTTACGAACAATTACCATACGTATCCCAACTATATACAGGGCCCCAGAATGGAATTTGGGCTCTGGTTAATTTCAACAAACCTAACGAATGCAGTGAAGAAACCCCCATGGTGCTAAAGAGAAGACTGGTAAAAATACTAAAATACAACGTTTTAACGTAATGTAATTTATTAAACAACAATTACACCTTGAGTTTCTTTTCGTCAACTATCACAATCATGTATGAACCGGTAACGGGTTCTTGCGGTTAACACAGCCCCCCATCAAAGTGATCCGTTGCGAAGCCCCACATCCAACCGTATTCTGGATGAAATCGGGAAAATTGCTTTCAAGCAACCTCATCCTCTCTCGTTTCAGATCGGCCAAGGCGTGAGTGGAAAGGTAGCATTTGGGGGATTTATAAACAAGGACCGGTAAGCCAGGTGCGAGAGGAAGACTGGCGTCCCATCTGTAAACCTCCGGTTTGCCTTCATATCTGAAGAAAACTGCGGTTCCGAGATCGGTGCCGAGGATGATGATTTTCCCGTCTTTGGTTCCGTGGTCGATGATCTTGCCTTCTGTGCACCCAGCTCTCAAGTAGTCGGTACGAATCATGAAGATTTTGGCCGATGACAGATAGGTCAGCATCAAGAAGTTGTTGCCGTTACCTTTGTGGATGAGCGCGATGTAAAGAACGTCACGCTTTCCCGGAGCGACTGCTTTCGGGAGCACCACTCTGTAGCCTCTGTTGCCAGCGACATCAAAGACCAGAACAGATCTGGTGGCGGCATCGCTGACGTAAGCAAACGGACGGCCATCGCAAGCGTACTCCACGGCGATGTACTGCAATCGCGAAGCTTGCGCCACCAAACCGGACAGATCTAGAGTTTTGACCAATTTCCCGGTTCTGAGACTAATCGCGACGACTTTCGGAGGACACCTTCTGATTGGCGTGTCTAAAGTGTTGACCACGCCCACATCTAAAACCCAAAGAATATCGTTGGGGTCGGCGAAGATATCCACGACTGACTGGAGAGCGTTGCAGTTGCCTTCTTCTTGAGTTGTCCAGCAGGGGAATGGGGTGAGGGTTGCTTCGCATCCTCTGTGCTTGAGGGAAAGTCTGGCTAAAGTTGCTGGCACTCCAGGCTTGTATCTTGGCAAAGCCACGATGACGTCATCTCTGTAGATCTGAGCTCGGGTTGCAATCGCGTTTTTTTGGATAAATCGGCCTGAGGCTTGGTAAATTGATTTGGTGGCTTGATTGGGCCAGCCGAAGTTGCCTCCAGTCCATTCCACTGGTTTTACGATTTCTCTGTCACAATGTGCAGATACTGCAACTATGGCGAAAGCAGAAACAATCAAGGTTTGCACTATCATCTGAAAAAGAACGAACAGAAAGTCAGCTGGAGTTAACCTGTTGGGACTTCTTACCTTCTCAATGAAAAGCGGGAAGAAAAATGATGGTGGATAGGTGGTGCAGTTTTCTTTTATAATTGAGGGACTGTTTGACAATACACAAAACGTGACAACTTCTGTTTATTTGCTATGAAATTGTCTCAAGTGTTATTTAACAGGACGTTGACATACAACACACAGTCAAGGTCGTGTTTTAATCAACAATTCCTAAATGAGGGTCGGGTGGTGTTCCAAACCAAAATATTGCCATTGCAAACATGTACTCTAAGAAAACAATCTTCATTTTCCATATAAATTGTGCTGATGGGTGATTTCTTCACTCAGTTGCTTTTCAGCATCTATTTTCTAGAGGTAGACAACATTTCCATTACATTCCCAACAATAATCGAATGGTTTTTGCAGAATCATGTGGGGGCCATCAATTTTCGCTTTACTCGCACTCTTCATCGCTGGAACCAACTCCGATTGCGGCAGGAATCTCCTCCCTGACTTAAGCTACAAGTTAAGTGGAACCAACTTAGCCTTCCCTTGCGAGGCTACCAAGAATATTTACCTACAAACCGGTCGTTACGTCCCTAAACACGTCATCGGGACAAGAATCCAACTTTTCAAAGACGACGCAATCGTGGCTCTCCCTCGTCTCAAACATGGAGTCCCCTTCACCCTCGCTAAGTTCTCATTGAAAGGCAGAGGCTGCCACGCCACTCTCGAACCATTCCCTTGCTGGAGCATCCAGGAAGAAGGCAACTGTAACGCCCTCCAAAACGTCATCGATATATGCTTGGACCCCATGGAGATCCTCTGGATTTTGGATTTGGGCATCTGTAACACTCTGGAGCAGCCAGTGCGTCGCTGCCCTCCCAAAATCGTCGGCGTTAACGCCAACAATGGTCTGGTCCTCAAAGTCGTCGACTTAACGCCATTCATGACCCCGCAAAGTCGATTCCAGTACATGATCGTCGACTACGCACCTGATGGCAGAGCCTTCGTTTATGCCAGCGATGCAGGAACTGGCGGCATCCTCGTCTATGACGTGATCGCCGGAAAAGGCTACCGAGTGGTGCTTCCTGCAGCTGTCAGTGCTGGCGGATGCAAAGACGTGCTCTACATAGCCTTAGCTAGAAAAACATGCGGGAATGTTCTGTATTTCACCTATTTGTCGTCGCCAAGACTCTTCTCTATCAAGGTTTCGTATTTGCAAAAAGGACAAACTAACGGAGCCATCGTCGATGTTGGTGCCAAACCGCCAGGTACAAAGATCGTGCTTTTGGGGACGGACAATGGCGCCGCTCTCTTCTTCCGTTATAAAGGCGAATCTGACATTTACATCTGGAATTCTGATACTGCTTTCAAACCCGAGAACTTCTTGTTGGTACAGAAGGGTGGGGACTGTAAGCTGGCCACACAGGTCGTTCCAGGGTACAAGAGACTTATGTGGGCCATTGAAAGCAATTTCCACGATTACATCTCTAATACCGTTGGCTGTCTTGGGGCCTCGATGGCGGTGCATCCACTCATCAAAACCTGCGATTAAAATGTTGCCGTTGTAATTGTTGTTAATAAATTGTTGAAATCGAAAAGTTTTTTTTCTTAGTTTCCATTTAATGATTGGGAATTCTAGACAGAAAAAATTACTGCGATTACACTTTCTTTTCGTTATCTTGTGACATTTCTAAAATTGCAGGAAATCAAGTAACACATACTTTCTTTGTTGTAGTAATTGCTGTCTGAATGTAAATGGTGAGAATAACGCACATAAACTCCCAATATATATAAAATATTCTTTAAGAGTTGTTAACTAATTATGATCTGTTATTATAATTATAGTTAGTTATAACCTATAATAAACCCATAATTACACTGTTTATATTAGCGTGTAAATTACACATGTGACGATGATGCAAAAATGTGAACTTGAAGAGGAACAAGAGATTGCAATGAAGCAATAAAATTTACTAAACAAAAGAAAATTAATAGATAATGATGGCTTTGTCACCTTTGCACTTTTCATTCTCTTCGTTCCATATTTCACCAAATCCACCCTTACCATATTTCACTAAGTCTGCCCTTTCACTCATATTTGCTTTCGTTCACTGGATCGATCTGTCACGGATTCTTTTAATTTACATCCATCTCTTAGCTCTTCTGATTTCACAACTGGCACAGCATCACAGACGCAGAACGTTCACCAAGATTGCCCCAACTATAGCTTTTATACCTTCGTTTCACGCATTTAGTTGAAAAAATGTTTGACAGCTGTTGCGACATCGTACATCCTTGTTCAACGCTGTGCTTTATTATCCTTTCTCATATTCACCCAGACAGAACTTTCATAAGCTTTTCTGGGTCGATGCAGCACACTATGGGAAGATTGCTAATGCCTCTACTTTTGGACGAGTTCCAACATCAACGAAAAATGAAAGAAGAGAAAACTAATGAATATAAAAGTATCGTTACCGCTGTTACGTGCGGGCGAATATCATTTTGCGCTCACGTGCAATCTGATAATTAAATAAAATAATACAATTAAAATAAACAACAATCTATGACACAAATATTCAAGTAATAAAGAAATAAATAAATCGCAATTAATGAAAGGCTTTGGGTATGTCGAATTTTTGCTCGTCAAACAGTGTAACGACGTGTGTTTACGTTGGTGTAATTTCATGTGTTATACAATTATTTGCTTGCAACGATCACGTTGCACTTACCTTCTTTTTTGGAACTTGAGCAATGCCAATTAGAGCGTTTTCTTCATTGTTAAAAATTCCAAAATTATTAGAAATAAACTTTCAATTTTTATATCTTCCTAATATCGTAAAGAATTGAAAAATAACCATGAAGATGAGCCAATGTTTTTTTTTTTTGGTTAATTTACTTGCAATAAATTGTTAATGAGATATTTATGCAAATATGTGCATTGTAGTGTGAAGTTTAAATTATAATTAATAAATTAATATTTTGTTAATAGCTGCAATAAGCATCAACATTAAATATTTAAGCAGCTTGTCAACATGCGACAGTTATTTTGAGTATGAATGTTTTTTAATTAAATACATTTTCCATACAAATCAAAATTAATAATTAATTTTCATTTGATTTACATTATGGGTGAGTATACAGTCGCTTGTTTATCTTAAATTCTACCTTCACTGGCATAGTTAAACAAATTCAACCCTTTTATAAAACAACAACAACAGGGAAAGGTAGAAGGTTGCATAATGACATGTAATCAAAAAAAAAAATGTTTAAGCACTATTGGGAAGATAATTGCATAATGTAATCATATTTTCATTAATAAATGATAATTTTTATTGAATAACAGAGTAACCACATAAGTTTTAATTCGCTGGTAAGAGTTAATGGAAAAAAATAATTTATTTACCACTAATGACATTACTCTTAATAATGTTTGAATGTGCAAAAAAACCAGCTTACATCACTTGAAATTCCTTCTAGTTATATTGTAAAAATTACAGATACGTGCAATGGAAAACTTAACTTCGATATTCAAGCAATTATTCCGTTCAGTAAGAAAGTGTAACATGTTCAATCGTTCCTTCGGTTTTTTTTGTAAATTCAAAAAATTAGCCTCTAATTAAAAATTGAACAGCTTTATTCAGCCAATTCTGTAAAAATTTTGCATGAACGCCCGTTTGTTTATGTTCCACATTTGAATCTCAAAATAGCACAATTGCGATATCACAAGCTCTATTCACTGAGTTTTCAATTTTTTACTCATTTAAAAATTAAATGAGTAAAAGTTTGTTTAAATAAAACCAGTTATGGAAGAAGGACGAATTAAAATTATACATTATACATTGAGAATCAGTTATAACAATTGCACCCACTAATATAGGGTTATTACAAATGTTTCTAACATCGTAGCTTGCCACCTATACCTATACTATCTAAGGTAAATTATGTGATTACTTGCCTAAAACCTAAAAATGTCATTAACATTCTAGCACAAATCTAAAGGCGGCAAATCTGTACATAATAATTACATCACAGTTGACTACGATGATAGAAACATTTATAATAACACTGCTTTTAATTAATTAGTAATATTAAACCTGAAGAAAAAAATATTTATTAAGATCATTCCAGCTAAATATGAAAAGTTTTGTTTAGGAAATTAACGAAATCAATATTTAAAAAGCATACATTTTCCAAAAAAAAAAATGTATCAATACTTTTAAAGAAATTAAAATTAAAATTTAAAGAATTCGAAATCAAATTTCAAAAAAAAAGCAAAAGTATTGAAGTTCCTGCAACAAAATATAATTAATTTTTGGCTTTTTGAAAATAAATTAAATTTAATTGAATCGTTTTAGTTATAATTTTCTTAGATACTCGTAGTAAACATTTTTAAAACACTGTTTTTGAAGATTACTTTTAATACCTCAGTTTCTTGATTTTCAGTGCGAAGTGTATTTAGCATGAATGAAGATTTTTATGAAGTTGATTTGTATATCCAAAAAATTGCATACAATACAGGATATTCCAATAGTTTCATCCAGAGCAAAATTAATGTCATTACATTTTTAAACCACCTTTCATTATACCATGAAATACTTGCTGGAGATTCAAAACAACATCTCAAATTTGGCTATAACACAAAGAACCACCTTTTCCAGAATTGATAGATTTTCTTTCATTTTATTTGTTTTTTGAACACCCGAACATAACAGGGATCATCGTTTATCGAAAATTTTTAAAATAATATTTGAAAAAGTTATTAATATATAAAGACATGAATTTTACTTATCAATACATATGGGGCAAACCACAAAAATGGAATAACTTGTAGCATATTATTACTTTCTTAGTTTAAAAGCTTTATGTCAGACCAAATGATTTAAAATATTATGACATGGAAAAAAGAACAAATAATTAAATTAAATAATTAAAATTTCAAAAATGCAAAAATTGTTAAAATTCACAAAAGAAAAAGAATATTAAATAAATATAATATTCAAGGTAATAAACAGCAAATAATTAAGAATTTGCGTCTAATTGGGATGAAATTGATTAAATCTAGTTTAAAACTAATTTTCAACACTGATTATTAACAACGAATCACTGTTTATCCATGGCAGCCAATATGACATTACGTTAGTCGTAATTCCTGACAAATTTCTCCAACATTTGCGTCAATTCTACTTATAATATGTAAACAATATTTTCACCTGAACTAGTACAGCAGTTCCTGAGATATCGTAACAAATTTTTAGGACAATCACTAATAAGGATACACAATTTCGTCAAAATCGCATAAATCATTTCCGACTTAAGCAATATATAATTAACTAAACATAATTAATAATTCGATCAAAGAGCTGATTAAGACTGAAAAAACAATGAAAAAAGGAGAATGTAATGAAATAAAAAAACGAAGCCTTGGGGCTACGCAAAAGGCCAAAATGTGTGCTACTCGGAAAAAATTTCCTTTTCATATTGACTTTTCTTGTAGTTTTCACAAATCCACTTTTCCAACATCTGAATGCGATAATTTAGACTTTAATCAATGCAAATTATTGCGATAAAGAATAAATTTAATCTAGGATACTACACTGTCTGCGGTCGGTCGCTGAAACTGTAAACAGCAGCTTTACACTCAGATGAATAATTTGAAACTGTAATTAATGCAAATCATCGGTTGTAAAGGATAATAAACATTGATTTACAACAATAAATGTTTAATGAATTTTATAATAATTCTAATGAATTCCACTTTTTTTGTTTCGAAAAAAATATATCAGTCTATCATTTCCTGGAGTAAACTTCGACTCGAAGATCTAGAAAGTCCAAGAACGGCAGAAACGAGTCTAAGAAGCGAATTAACATGCCCAGTACGTCGTCGTCGACAGATAGCTCATTATAAAAGTTTCGAAACAAGAAGTGAAAAGTTCTTGCAGTTATCACAGCTCGTAAGTAGGTCCATTATAGTCGCACAGGGATAAAATTACAAAAATCTAATCGTCGACTTGTTTGAAAGTGAAGTCGTCTAATATATCACCAAATCCTTCTTCTGCAGGACGTGGAAGTGTGTAACCGGTTGTTATTTAATATTCGGCAACAAGTAAAGCGGATACTGTCCGGCTCCGGTGTTAAGGTCGTCCTAAAGAGAGAGTATTGTCCTGGAGCGGGTGTGACTTGCATTTGGGGGCTCGCCGAGGTCGCTCCGAAGAGGGGGCAGCGAAAGTGATCCAGAACTTTAGATATGTCTGTAAATATTCTTGCCGAATAAGTTGCGTGCAAACGCAGAAAGAACGTGCGTGTCTTCGGCGGAGTGTTGTGGGGAAAAATTCAGTGAGTGCAGAGGGTGAGTTTCTCGCTTATGAGTAATCATAAGAAGTCACCTTCGTGACCTTATCACTGGTAAAATTTTCGAAAAATCACCAAAATTTCCGCCCATTCAATGTCACCTTCAAGTGTGGTGAATTACTGGAAAGAAACCATTTCGTGGTCGGATGATCAGCGTTGTCATAAACACGCATAAAATGATTTTTCTGAAAAAGTCAAGGTCTCCGGGGCTGCAAAATTTTTTCGGAAAGAAGCGCTCAAGGTTCGTCGCTAATTTGCATAATTAATTATTTATTTTTAACACAATCTATTTTGTTCACACAGTCAGATTACCAAATTTGAAAGGAATTACGCACCTGACCCACATTAGTGATTTATAATTTTTTACAAATTGTTATTATTATTTAAAAAATGTGTTGAAATTCTAGAAAAACTCAATAATTGTATGTTAATTAAAATATTCATTATATCATTTCCGGGTGCATCGAAAAACCCAATTTGAATCAATTAGTAAAGAAGCTTATTTAATAAAAAAATTTGAGTCTCCATAACAATAACTTTTCAAAGATTGGAAAATTAGTGTGGTTTGGTTACCAACATGAAGGTTCCAGTTTCGCGGAATGCATAAGTAAAGAGTTATGTAAGAAAATGTTGGTCGTAAACACTGCTAGACAATTTTTTATGATATGCAAATTATTTTGCAAAAAGTTATGATGGTGTAAGATGACTTTTAAACTTTGCAAAATTTGTGGGACAGCAATTGCTGTTTGAAATACATTAAAGTTAGATCGATTTTGCCAAATATTTGTACGATTTTCAAATTTTTTAACATAATTTATCGGACACACCCTTTATTATGACATTACATAGGCGGATTTAAGTGGAAAATAGTAAGCGTAATTACGATTAATTACTAATTATAATGTAAAATATATAGTTCTATTAGCTGAATTCCATATGTCATAATAAACATTAAAAAGAAAGTGTATAATAGGAGTAATATCTAACATCGATCAAGTCAAGTACATAATGTCAGTCGTGTGGGGTTGGGTATTAAAAACGTGATCTGCTATCCTAAGAGAAACGTTGAAAATAATTTTTATTATTATAACGTAAAACTTAATAAGTAATTGAGTACTTCAGTAGTCCTAAGCATAAAATCAAGATTTCAAAGATTCAAAGACCGGTAGCTATTTGTTAATTGAAATATCAGATATTTTTGTTGAGATTTCAGAAAATGATTGATTAATGAAAGATGCATTTATCAATGGTAAGACCAGCTGCATCTGCAACCGCATAGTTAAAATAATGTGTTACTCATAAATTTCAATTTTTTTTGTTATAAGTTATTTATTATTATTATTATTATTAATTAATTACTTTTTGAAGAACGAAATAAGTTTATGCCTTGACCGTCTATTGAAGTTACCACATTTTTTCTCAAAGAATTCTTTGGATTTTGGAATTTGGAATCTGCATTTTTTTTGAAAATTTTATTAGATATGTTGATCTATACATCTCAATCTCCACTAGATTTAACAATAAGGATGTTCGCAGGAACAATTTTTCTCACAAAATGCAAAATACAGAATGTTCCAGAATGAAGGTACTCGAAAAATTGCAACAACATTTGCCCAGAACAAAAATGACTAATTATAGACCTTTTTAAACTACTTTCAAGGCGTACTTGATGTCCTTAAGTGGTTGTCAGGGAATTCGAAGTTGGCCATGACACAGAGATTGTAACTAAAATCACTGCTGCCCTAAATTTGATAGATATTGTCAACTTTGAAGTGTTACTTTTTCTTCAACGACTGGTATAGCAGCGACTAAAAGATCTGCAATTTTTTAAATATGCAGTTTACATGACACTGTCAACAGAGGTTGTCGCACTTGAATTTTACATTTTTTTGAAAAAATAATTATAATGTTCGATAAAAAACTCATATTTTCCTTGGGCTTAGTCGAACGACTTAAGTGTTAAAATATATATCGGGTGATGCAATGTAATGTCATTGTTATCTGTAATGTCATTGTTAATTACAGTTACAATTGTATTTCAAATGATTCGTTTTTATTTTATTAATAAACATTTTGATGTTCTTTACGTTCGTGTTATTTGTTTTATTTGTATCAGAATTAGTTTTTTTTTTTTGAAAATTTGTTCCTTCAACTTTGGAACCTGTTTAAAATAGCAAAACTATTTCGAAGGTTCTTGTAGTTTTCTAAGAAAGTATTTAGTCGAACGTACTTGCAATTTAACTTACTTTATTGCTCATTTTTCTGAAATTTAGAGTAAATTTTCAAAAAAAAAAGTTGAAAAATCGTTCTTTTCGATGTCCTAATAAATGTAAGAATAAACAGCTTCAGTTTAATTTTGGTCCAAAAGTTGTCATGTTGATAAAGTTATTTACTCCATTGAATTTTGTCAAATAATCGCGGTCACACCACAGATGACAGTTTTTTTACTAATTTTGAAAATTATTTTTTTGATTACTCTTATACAGAACGCTCCTCTGAGTCATGCAGAAGAATTCGTAATTAAAATCCGATTTCGTGTAACATTTAAGTTCGAATGCCCTCTGATAGAGTGAATGGAAATGAAAACTACTTCGAGGCTCAAAGATCCAAGGTAAAGGTGGGTATTCTAAGGCTGGGCAACTATGCGGAAAAATCCGACGCAAAATCCAATAAATTTCGAAAATTTCGAAAATCTCTCACTTGAACCAACAGCAAATGACAGCAGCCTTCATTTAGTCATATCTGAAACTTTCATTAATCAGAAAATTACTTTCAAATTTATACGAGAAAATTGACATGAATGGGAAAATTCTAAAGCTAGGATCACTTCACTTGCGTAATTCTAATATTGTATAGGTTTACGTATGTAAAGCACGCTTTAGCCCACGTTCTAAATTGTAATTATTACATATACATGAAGTCATTAACTTGAAATCGGCACTTATTGCTTAAAATGTGTTAAAATTAAAAAAAACATCACGACATTAGTTATTATTAATTAACTCTAGAATGTATAATGTCATTAATAAATTATTATTATTTAGGATTGAATTTAGGACATATTTATTATGGTAATTTAGTGAACACGTGATACGTAATATTCAAGATTCGATGTTAAAATTTTTTCCAATGTATGATATAAAGGCGTGTCTGTTGAGGCGAGACAGACTTATCTAATGAAAAATTTATAGTTTTAAGTACACAAACAAGAAAAAAAACGGTCCATAAATAACAATGTGATTCATTTACGTAAGAGATCGATAATAATCTAATTATATGCAATTAAAATTGTAACCGTCAATTAATTGTCTTTCTCTCCTGTTTTCTGACATCCTGTAAACACAGCACTTGTGTGATTTACCAGTTCTCCCGCTTGGTCTATTCCAGGACCAAAAAAACTCTTTGTTCCAGTTGGCCGAGTTTAAATTATTGTTATAAGGCTTTGTTATTGTGTGTATGTAAAGGCTGTAGCAAGTGTAGCGTAACAAAGTGCCTATCAAAGTCATCTACTGTAATAAATTTTGACACCCACTGAAATTGCAGTATGTCACATTGTCCGGGAAAGAAAGCGATTTAATTATATCTTGAAATTTAGACCCTAGAAAAATTGTAGCCCCATGAAAGTCTTTTTTAATTTCCTGGACATGTGAGCAGATTGCAGTTTCACTTTTGTGTCAGTGTGTGGTACATTTTGCATGGTCACGCTAGTTATGGATTTTGCAATTTGCCACGCAATTCTGACTAATCAGAGCTAAGTAGCAGAGGAAACTGTAACGTTTTTCTAGATCATTAGATCAAAACGTAGCAAGCTTTTTTCAGGGGAAAAGAAAATGTAATTTGTACTTGTAGCACATAGTTTTATACGCAGTTATTTAATTATGCCGCTTGCAATTATGTTCTCATGTAATACATCCGTTTTGCTCCTTTTTTGGCTTTTCCTCACGCTATACTGACGCTTTTTCTTATACAAAATACGCTGAAAATTCAACTTCTGCAGAGCAGCAGCTGCCGACAGAAGTTGTTAGGCTCGAATTTTTTTGGAAACGAAAACGTAGACGCGATTTTCGCTTTTGGCAGAATTTTTTAAATAAAACTTACCAACAGCTGGTAATTGTGGACCAGAGCGGGAAGGATTCTTATGCTAAAGAGCGGCTGCTTTTATTTTTTCCCCGCACGTGTGTGACGTCATCTGTTGGTCCATTGACATTTATGTGCAAACTGCATTACGGAATGTGAGAGGAAGTTAACATTTTCGCATCTTGAACCGCCTTATCACCATCTTCGATCAAGCATTTGAGATTCATTTTTTGAACGGCGAGCATTTGCTGAATCATTGTTGTTCCAATTCGTCCGTCAGATTTTGGTGTTCAGAGGGGTCTGGCAAAACCAAACAGCGAATAATAATAATAATAACAATAAAACAACTTGCTCCAGTATGGAAAGTGAACTCAAGGCTGCTCACAGGCGTGACAGAAGCAATTACTTCAAAACTGTGACATTCCCGATGCATTGTGCATTTTATATAATTATGTTGAATATATTATGCGATCCTTAATCGAATTATCATCATAAGCATGAATATGCAAGGCGATTCTCATTCTGTAAAAGCGATCATCAGAGTTCTTGCTTTTATTAATTTATTTCTTTGTTTAGTGACATTGAATTGTCGGATTTAACACGCGACAAACGCAATTTTTAGTGAATGTCGCATTTTTTTGTCTAAAATTTCCTGAGGCGGTGGCAAAATTTGTCAGTATAGGTTTGACGTTAACTAGCTTTGAGCGAACGTGTAATTCTAAAAATAATTTCTTGTCGTGGATAAGTAAGCAGTTTCCAGCTAATAAAGTTATTTTAAACTTTCCATTGTAATTACAAAATTTTACATATGTTTTAGCACATAAACAATTCATATTTAATATTTAATTTAAAGATGGTAGTAACGAATCATGAATTTGGTGATACTTTTTAACACAAAACATTCAACGCAGTCCAGAATGAAGAAAATAATTATTTAAACTGACTGCTCGCTTACCAGAATCACTACTTTTTAAGATTGATTTTTTTACGGAAGCAGATACATATTTTTCCCTTACAGTTAGACCAAATTCTTATTTGAATGGTGAATTTTGATTTTGTTAGCTAGAATTCAATCTTCATTTATGATTTTTTAAATTTCAAATTTTATCGTAAAAATGTCATCATTATTTATATCATTCTAGTTTAATTATAGATTCATTTCTATATATCAATGTTGACATTAAAACACTATATGGTCATGTACTTTCCCTCCTTATTCAGTCTTTTATTTTTATCCACAAAATGTAACGAAGAAGTCACTTTATATTCATGCCTTTCCCAGTTTCATCATAAAAGTATTTCTTTTAACAACAGTCCAATTCTTTTCTGCTCCATCATCTTTATTTTCATTTTTTAATTCATTTTATTTTATAAATTGAGGGATTTTTTGAAATAATAATAAATGTTTAATAATAAA
>QDEB01038209.1:1520-24924 GCA_004193795.1 Asbolus verrucosus | reverse complement strand
ATAACAAAATGCTTTCACTTGACGAGATAACTTATTTTTAGGTCACACACTTTTACTATTAATATATCCACATATCACCTTGATTAAAAAAATCTAATATATGTTACTTCAAACGGGTATAATTATTAAATACTATTACGAATTCTACATATTCTACATAAGTACAAGTTATTATTAAATACGAATTTTTTTGTGAAATAATAAATTAAACAAAAATTAAATGACTAATTACAACCCTGACCGAATCAAGTCCCTGACCTCTTAGCAACACAATATGTGTATTTAAATTGTAGCAATATGATTACTGCCATTTCTTTTCTAACAAAACAGCAGCTTAAGTTGGTCTGTGGATGTTTTTTTATACACCCTTTTAATTTTTGGTACGTCTCATTTAAAAATAATTGGGTATGTCATCGTCCCTTAATATGCTGTATACATAAAAGTAACCTTAAAAAGTTTATGATAACACAGAAATCATTGATGATAACTAAAAAGCATTCCGACCATCAATATTTTTGTATCTGCATATTTGTATATACTTTTTTTAATTAGACTTTGCTACATATAAAAATATGATTTAAACGTGCATTCACTTTGTTATTGATATTAATTTATTATTGCACAATTTGTTCACAATGGCTTTTAATTTACTGATGTGTTTACTGTTGACACAATGTGGGGATCAAGCAGATACACATTCATTCAAGTGCTAACGCGCGCGAAGCGCGGTCGAATTTCTGGTAGTTGATTCGCGGTGTGCGGTTAACTATTAGTTACTAAAAATTGTGTTCACAATTTAAAATAATCGTTTAGTGTTAAATTAAAACTTTGTGTGACCACTAACCTTCAAAATCTTCAAGATTTTGTTATTACATAGAAGGTAACACTTAAATGTAATGTTGTAAAACAATAAATATGAACATTGAACCACTGCAGAGCGTAACAGCCTTGATGGTTTACTTTTGATTTTAATTTATATATATTTATTTCGTTCCGTCATTTCTGTACAAGTGCAGAGCAGTCAAAAATCGCGAAATTAAAGTTACAACAATTGAGTTGTATTGATTATTTTAAAAAGATATTCTCGAACAAAAACACATCGATTACATTAATACAAATATGTAGGTAAAAAATTAGGTTAAAGTAACCAGATACGTTAACAATGCTGAGTGTTTAGAGTAAGTTTGATCCAGTTTTTATTATTGCACAACTCTGGCTGGATATTAAAATCTTGCGTCTTTTTCTTAAATAATTACTTTTCAATTGATCATAGATATACTTTATAATGATTATGATGAGTTTGCATTTCATTTCAGTAATCAAATAACTTTGATAAAAAGTATAAAATAACAATTTGGTGATGACTACCACATTGTAGATAAAATCATTGTCAGATATGCCGCACTAAAATAACACAGTGCATCTTGTTGGCTGCTAAAAAATATTCAAACATTATTCTCATTTTTTTAAACCCTCTTGCTTTGACAAAGTTGTACAAATGCATAACGGTCTTTTGACAAGTTAAAATCTGCTCTTACTTTGCATTCTTTAAATGTTTAAGCACCTAAAATTACAGATTGTTTATAGTCAGAACTCGACCTTGACGTTTTCCACAGTTATGCAATTCATATCCAATATAAAGGTAAAAGAAAGGAACCTGATGGGTGTGCACAAACCCATCTTGATCTTCAGTTTTATCTTTTCAGTAACCGGTTATGTCAAGGTATACATTCTTCAGTTTTTTATTAAAATAGATGACATTCATGTTTACAAATGAGTATTTTTCATCCTGTTGTTTCGCTAATTTTAACAAAAAATTTGAAGTTTTCTGAGATGATGACAACAAGTTCTCCGGTTAAGTGATGTCTTGCGGCAAACGCCAAGCGAAATTTAATAATATGATCACGTGAAAACCTACATGCACAGGTTCCAAGATTTTAAATTTTATTATTGTAGCCTTAACATTTTGCAGTTACATCCTTTCGTACTTAATGAGCATACATGCAAATTAAAAGATTAAAGTTAAGAAACTTTTATTGTAATAGAATTATATATATAAGCACTGTTAAAACAAAAGTACATTTCTTATTAAATCGTTATTTATGGGATAGGCAAATTTAGATAATGTTTCTCATTCAACATATTACATCGTCACAAGTGTATCTATTATTAAAATATAATTGCACAATTATTTTCTTATTCATTATTCTGTTGGCATTTGATCATCATTGATGGAAACAGGAAACTCAATTTGTTATTTCAGTTAAATAATCAAATATTTTCATGGTCGACAATTTGATTATTATAATGACTCGATGAGTATAGTTAACACCTACGCGGATCTTAGTAAATACCGTATTTTGACTGATTTTATAATGTACTTTTTTGCATCGTTAATATTAATTTCGACAGCAAGCTGCCTTATCTGAACAATGTAAATAAGAAGCTTGGTTTTGTAAAACGTTAATGACCAAATGACATGTTTCTATCCATCAATTGATACTTTCGACAATCTTTTTGCAAAAAAGATTCGAATTTTGAGAAAACAAATTTTATTTGTAATTTTTTTGATGAAATTTAACTTGGAAATAAATTATTTCGTTTCATTTTGCTACAATTTTGCAAAGTACAAATTAAATAATTGTAGTTCGATTTAATTTTTATTATTTAATTGAAAACGTATATTTCGCGTGCAAGTGGGTTAAATGTATTAATTTTTTATTTTTTATTCAGGGTTATAAAAACAGTAATTCATGTAAGTTATTTTTAAAATTATTGTAACCTTGATTCTCATCAAAGTGTGATGACTAACTTTTATTCTTTAATTTGTATAGTATATTTTAATGCTATTAAAAAAAAGGAAGGAATAATTCTGTAGTATTCACGTAAATAAACAGTAATAAAATTTAAATCCATAGCAGTAAACTGATAAAAATTTCTTCAAGTCATCATACTGCAATATCAAATAATGGTTATTTAAAGTAAGAAAAATTGTATTATCCATTTGTTTGCAGTATATATGATAAAGTAAGTTTTAGAGCGGCATTTTAATGAATATGTATATGAATAAAAGAAACAAATTTAATTATTTGGGATGTAATTTAAAATTACTTACCTGGAAACGGTCTTATTACTTTAAATGGGTATGGTTTAAATATTTTGTTAAATTCCTCCTCATTGGGATCAATCTGGAACAAATATCAAGAAAGTTAA
This sequence comes from Asbolus verrucosus, assembly GCA_004193795.1. Lineage (NCBI taxonomy): Eukaryota > Metazoa > Arthropoda > Insecta > Coleoptera > Tenebrionidae > Asbolus > Asbolus verrucosus. The sequence continues at coordinate 21,711 of QDEB01038209.1, read as the reverse complement.
CCTCAATTTTTAAACGTTTCATTTATTAACTTACAGTAAAACGAAGATTATTCTCCACAATACTTGGATCAACATCTAAAAATACGCCTTTCGATTTATTTGAAGTCATTTTTGATTTGTTAAATCTGGGGAAGTAATGTATTATTTCCACAACAAATCCATCAAATATTTACTGCTGCGCATGTGTTGACTGTCAACCTTGCAGGTTGTCAACACTTTAACAAATGGTTTATTGGAACCACTAAGTAGTTCAAATGATTAAATTGAAATCATTTGTTTTCCTAAATTCAAATTAGATGATTAACATTGTTATTTCAAAATTTTAGTCTGATGCACGCAAATTTTCATGTTCTGTTCCTACTTTTTGAAAAGATAATTGTTTGTTTTCTTTTTTAGCACAGATTTGCGCACTTGCGCAATTTTAAATAGAAAATGGCTGCTGGTGCAATGGATAAGTATTGCGGCTCAGAATTTTGGGTAAGTTTTTGGGTGATAATTTAAATAAAATTATAAGAAATTAATATGGTTTTATTATTTGTTTAACAATTTTGGTTATATGAACAATAAAGTCATCATTTCCTTCTGTTACGTAAATTAAACTAGGTTAAATCCTACCGGTGCTAACAGTATATTTAGTTTATAGCCGCATCTCCTGTAATTTTTTTCATTGATTATGATGTAGCAGTTTTGTTTGGGATAGTTTTAATGGGGTTATTTTACATATTTTTTTTAGAACTCATCACTGTCGTGGTACACAGATGATCCAGATGTAACAAAATGTTTCGAAAGGACAGTGCTTGTTTGGGTACCTTGTGTATTTTTATGGACTTTTTCAAGTTTAGAAGTTTATTATATTTTACATAGCAAAAAACGAGATATACCATGGAATTGGATAAATGTGTCAAAATTGTTTGGGATGGCAGCCCTTTTTGTGTTATCAGTTATAGATTTAGTGACAGCAATAAAATCCGCAGTTTCTAGTGAAAGTGATGTATACAATGTGGATATTTATACACCTGTTATCAAGTTGTTAACATTTGTAAGTAGCTTTTTCAGTTCATTACGTATTATTGTTGACACTGACATTAATGACAGCACATAACCTAACATTTAGTCTTTTTTTTTCCCATTTTTAACAAATTTTGAATGATTAAACATTTTTATAATGTAAATATTTCAACTTCTACAGTATTAACAATGTTTGCAACCAATTTTAATTCATTACTGAGTCATTATTTTATACAATTTAAAAAAAAATGTTTATTAATTATCCAAATATTTTTTGTTACAGGCGTTGTCAGCAGTACTTTTAGTATACAATCGTAAATATGGTCTCAGTACTTCAGGTTTGCAGTTCTTATTTTGGTTACTAATGGCGCTGTGTGGAGCTATTCAATTTAGAACAGAAATCAGAGGTTCTCAAGAAGATATTCCTGAGTCTAGCTATTCCTATATTAGTTATTTAATTTATTACCCCATCATTTTAGTGATGTTATTTTTAAATTGTTTTGCTGATTATCCCCCAAGACGTAGTGAATATCCAAAATTGCAGGTATGATCTTAACTTTGATAATTTGTTCATTCACTTTCTATGTCTGCATTATAAGGAAGAAATAATAATCATCATAATTCTGATTACCTCAAATACATTGTTTAAACTCTCAAAAAAGTCAGAAGTTGTTGATGGGAAATAAGTAATACAGAACATAAGTAATAATAAGTAGTACACTACATTGTAATTAAATAGAAAGTGAATACTTGTGAAATATATTGTGAATTTTTCTCAAAAATTGTGACTGCAAATTTTGTAGAATCCATGCCCTGAAGAAAATAGCAGTTTCCTTTCTCGTTTATTGTTTTCTTGGTTTGATCCTCTTGCATGGAGAGGTTTTAGGAGGCCTTTAGTAGATTCGGATCTGTGGGACCTGAAACATGAAGATTCGGCAGCGGAGGTTGTACCAATGTTTGAGAAGCATTGGCGTAAAGTTTTGTTGAAATCTGAAAGGTATAATAACAATAATTGCTTTTGCTTTTTTTAAGAGCTTAATCTTTTAAACACTTGATAATATTTGAGTAAATCTTGGACAACATGACCAAATCACCGAATATAAAATTTGCTGTTCTTTCTGCAAGTTAATGTGCTATGCTTCACTTAGTTTTTCTATAGATTTGCATTAATTAACTGCGTTAACTACTGTAGTACTTAGCACTGTGTTTTATGTCTTTAACACAATCTCACCTTTGTTGTCTTGTGTTTGTTTCCAATGTTGTGATCGTTCTTCCTACGTGTTTTTTCCTGAGTGACATCCCTTTACAGAAACTCTCCTACACATCATTCTCGTGCTTCCTACAAACTAGACTCAGCACGTGTGGACATTGTCAACAGCTCGGCCAAGAAGCACGCTTCCATACTGCCAGCTCTAGTGAAAGCATTTGGACCTACATTTATATTTGGTGCCTTACTGAAACTAATTCAAGATCTTCTGACTTTCGTTAGCCCTCAAATATTAAAGTAAGTTTATCAATTTGTATAGAATTTTTTGATATCTAATAGTTGTCAATTAGTTTACTCATAAAGTTCGTGAAGAACAGCGAAGAACAGTGGAAGGGTTACTTTTATGCCGGTTTACTTTTTGCAACCGCTACGGTTCAAACAATAATCCTATCGCAATATTTCAATCGAATGTTTGTAGTGGGAATGAGGATTCGTACAGCGTTGGTTTCGGCCATATACAAAAAAGCTTTGAGAGTGTCGAACAAAGCTCGCAAAGAAAGTACTGTAGGAGAAATCGTTAATTTAATGTCAGTGGATGCACAAAAATTTATTGATCTCACTGCATACATCAACATGATTTGGTCAGCACCTTTGCAAATTATTTTGTCCCTGTACTTCTTGTGGGACATTTTGGGACCATCAGTCTTGGCTGGATTGGCAGTTATGATCATTTTAATTCCGGTGAATGGCTATATAGCAAACAAAGTCAAAGTTTTACAGATCAAACAGATGAAGAACAAAGACGAACGTGTAAAATTAATGAACGAAGTTTTAAGTGGAATTAAAGTACTTAAGCTGTATGCATGGGAACCAAGCTTTGAAAAACAAATCTTGAAGATCAGGACGAAGGAAATACAAGTTTTGAAGGAAGCTGCATACATGAATGCTGGAACTTCATTCATCTGGTCTTGCGCTCCTTTTCTGGTGAGATTGTATTGCTTTTAAATAATAATAATATTTTTTATCAAACAAAAATCTATTAAATAAGTGGATAATCTGATTTTAAACCTGCTCAAAAAATGAATATACTTGAAAAATTGATTTTGTAGTTCAAACCAGTCTAACATATTGTTTTATTTTTGATATAATAACAATTCGAATTAATTCTAAAATTGGCAAATAGAAAACGAGAAGCTTCCACATTTTTATGTTCTGCCGTTGAATTCTTTAAATTAGGTAATAATTTAATATTAAATATTTACTTTACGAAATTTTACTTCTCTGATTCTAATGTATAAAATGACAGAATTTGGTATCTACAAGATTTTTTATTGCTCATTTATATTTAAATATTATTTTTATGTTTTTAATAAATTCTGAAATGTGTAGGTGGCTTTAATCACCTTTGCAGTATTCGTCTACAGCGACTCAAAAAACATTCTGACACCTGAAGTGGCGTTTGTTTCGCTTTCTTTATTTAGTATAATGCGAATGCCAATGTCGTTACTGCCGATGTTGATCGTGTATTTTGTCGAGGTATTTATTTATGTAATGAATAAACGTAATACATTTCATTGCGATTTAACACGAGGTCATCGGAAGCATTAATTTATTATTAAAAATTAATGGATGGGGTAAAAACCTATTCTACTTTTGTTTTCATGTGCATGCTTTAGGTATCGCTAGTCTCTTTCGGTACATATGTCATGGTGGACAAGAATAACGTTCTTGATGCGAATAAGGCCTTTGTCTCTGTTTCTCTCTTCAATATACTAAGGTTTCCGCTGAGCATGTTGCCAATGATGATATCAAACATGGTTCAAGTAAGCTATAAACATCTACCTACTAAGTGTCATATTAGTTATAGTAAGGTTTTCACGACAGCGCTATGGTACTTAGTCGTGTGAACTTATTTAACATCTCATTAGTGCTTTTTAATGCATTCATTTTTTCAATACTAGCAGTAAATTCTTTTTTTTTTAATAATTGTAATTATAAGCACTGCGTAATTCATTTTCAATTTTAAATCAGGCCATGGTATCAGTACAAAGAATCAACAAATTTATGAATTCAGAAGAATTAGACCCGAACAGTGTGTCTCATGATCCCTCTGAGAGTACGTTTTCAATATATTTTGTCCTCAGTAACTACAAAAGGATATTTTTTTAGCTGCTGCACTTGTTATTGAAAATGGTTCTTTTAATTGGGATGACGAACAAATTTTGAAAAATATCAACATTCGTTTAGAAAAAAAATCCTTATCAGCAGTAGTAGGAACGGTGGGTTCTGGAAAAAGCAGCTTAGTTTCTGCATTTTTGGGCGAAATGGATAAAACTTCAGGTCGTGTTAACACAGTGGGTTCCATAGCTTATGTAGCCCAACAAGCGTGGATTCAAAATGCCAGTTTGAGAGACAATATTCTTTTTGGGAAGTCTTTTGATAAAATTCTTTATGAAAAAGTTATTGAAGCATGCGCTTTGAAACCAGATTTTTCAATGCTACCAGCGGGAGATCAGACAGAAATTGGTGAAAAAGGTATTAATTTATCCGGTGGTCAAAAACAACGTGTTAGTTTAGCTCGTGCTGTATATGCAAACTCTGATATTTATTTCTTGGATGATCCATTAAGTGCTGTGGATAGTCATGTAGGCAAACATATTTTTGATCAAGTGATTGGGCCTGAAGGATTGCTAAAGAACAAAACTAGGGTTTTAGTTACTCATGGAATTACTTATTTGCCACAAACTGACAAAGTTATTGTACTTAAAGATGGGGAAGTATCTGAATGTGGAACTTACAAAGAATTGCTCGATAAAAAGGGAGCTTTTGCAGAATTTTTAATGCAACATATTAACGAAGTTGAAGAAGATGAAGAAGGTAAATAAGGCTGCCCAAAATGTTTTCCATTTCTAAAAATGTATGTTTCTTTTAGAACTTGATGTATTGAAAACACAATTGAGTGGAACGGCCGTTTCAGAAGAAATCAGTAAAAAATTGTCACGTCATAGATCAAGGGTTTCCGAGTCTGTTTCTGAAACGGGTTCAGATCAAACCAATTTTTCACTGCAAAGACAAAAGTCGGCTGACAGTACAGATAAGAGTTTACGGCATCGATCTAGTTCCGTAGAAGAACCTAAAAAAGTTCCTGTTAAAACCGACAAATTGATAGAAGCCGAAAAAGCCGAAACTGGCAGCGTAAAGTGGACTGTTTATAAACATTATTTAAAATCTATAGGTTTGTTCCTCACAGTGGCAACATTTTTTTTGAACATGTTGTTCCAAGGCTTTAGTATTGGTTCAAATGTTTGGTTGGGTAAGTGTTGCAATATATTGTTCAAGATGTGCTCACCACTATCATCATTTGTAGGTGTCTGGGCCGATGATAAAACTATCTCCGTTAACGGTACTACAGATACTGGAAAAAGAGACTTCTATCTCGGTATTTATGGTGCTTTAGGTATAGGTCAAGGTGAGTTTTTGTTTAGAAATTATGTATGTTAAATTAACAACCTTATTCATTTATTTGGCAGCATGATTTTTTTGGTGTTTTTTTAAGCCCCCCATTTAATGATAAAACAAAAACTAATTATTTCAACTGCATGATTTTCAGATTATAAGAATGATACAGATTTAGCTTAGTTTTTGTTTTATGAAATTATGTTAAGCATTATTTTAATTTTAACAAAATCATGTTAACACCCAAGTCATGATTAACAACTTCTAGGTCTGAGTTCCTTTATCCTATCTATGAGCTATGCAATAGGATTTATTAAAGCAGCAGTTAAAACTCATGAAATCCTTTTACATAGTAGTTTTTGTTGGCCACTGTCGATGTTTGATACGACACCCCTAGGTCGAATCCTTAACAGGTTTTCTAACGATGTTAATATCTTGGATAATGTTCTACCGATGACCCTTCAATCAGCATTTAACATGTTATTCACGGTAATTTAATTCGACTTCAGATTTAGCTACGTTTCTTGTATAACTGTTTTGTGTTGTTTACAAATAATCAAATTTACTTTGAACACTACACACTAACACATGGTTTGTCTTATTTTGCTTTATAAACGCTTAACGCTTGTGCTTTTTTTTATTATTTTTGTAGTGGCTTGTTACTTCTTTTGCACCTTTTTTTAACATGATTTTACTCCATAAATAGTGAGTTTTATGATCGGTTTTCAGCTCTTGCCGTACTGTTATCGGCGTTGACATTGTACATAGGAGCGTTAAACGGAGCTCGAATACTTCACCACTTGCTACTGTCAAACATTTTACGAGTTCCTTGTACAACATTTTTCGATGTAACTCCAGTTGGACGTATTTTAAACAGATTTTCCAAAGATATTGATACTTTGGACAACATATTGCCAATGACTCTCAGAGGATGGATTACTTGTTTTTTTTCGGTTTGTGTTTTTTTTTTTTCTTGATCCAGTCATCAAAGCAGTTATATTGTTTTCAAATATGAATTCACGCAAATCGGCCAACATTTTCACTCATGTAACGAAAATTGGTTTTTATTGGAATTAAACATATTTTAGTTGTTTACAGTTTATAACACGTTGTTTGTTATTTTATTATTGCTTTGGTATTCCGTTGTTAGTTTGGTATGAACCTCTTAGAATGCTTGAGACCCTTAGTCTGTCATGCTGTACATTTGATAAGAATGTGTAGTCTTCCGCTCAGTGCTTATGTTTGTGTAAAATAACATTTTGACTTGTAGCCATATCGATTTGTTCGTCGGAATTAAATTTAACAATAGCCTCTTTAAATGCCGCCTCTGAAATTCATAAAGGTCTCCTGTTGAATATTTTCCGTCAACCGATGAGTTTTTTCGAGTTAATTCCCCTTGGCAGAATTCTAAGTCGATTTTCTAAAGATTTAGGTGGCCTCGATGAGGAACTTCCTTTTAGTTGTTACGAAGTCATTGAAAGTACTTGCATCGTAAGTGTCTTCGATTTCAGGTTTTGTTAAAATAGCAGTTATATTTAAATACAGTTTGACGTTCTTCTTGTTTTCCATATTATTTCTTCGATTTTCTTCTTTCGTATATGATTAGCCCCCTTTCAAATCCGATTTAACTTTTACCATTATACTAAGAAAATAACAAGAAGTAACCAAGACAGAATGCAATTTATTCACTGATAAAGAAACAGAAAAGTATTTATTTCTTTTGAATACATTGCTTTCTGAAATTAATGTTGTAGTAGTTCCGAAAAATTGTTTTTCGTCTGCCATTCATCACTTTTTCCTTTGATATTTTTGTGTTCTTATTTCCTCTAAAAGCACGCCCATAGATTAACATATGTTATGTGCTATTTACTGTAGCCATTGTTAATTGCTTCTAGTAGGCAATAAGCTTCAGTTAATGGTCTCACATTCTGTTATTAAAATCACGTAGATTCAGTGTAATAAATGTATTATAAAATAACTACTGTTACTAACACAATAATCATACTAATTTTTGCTTATACACTTTTGAGTGAGTGCAATTTCTCACGTTTTCTAAGGAGGCATATCATTAAACATAATAGTCCTCCTGCTGTGGCTTTAAAATTTGCTTGATTTTTTAAACTGTAAGTACAGTCATAAAAAAGAAAAATAAATAAAACATCAACTTTTACTTTTTATGTAAAGAAAAATATTTTAGAATATTTTTAAAACCCTTTCTGTTCACTTCATAATATTTAATGACATCTTACGACAATAAATAATTTAATGTATTAATGAAAGATTTGGTGAAAAAAATATTAACAAATACGTCTTATTAACCACAGCAATTTCAAAATTTCAGCCCTTGTGTCATTCTTTGCTGATTTGGCGCCACACATAGGTTGTTATCACGCCTCTATAACCTTACATCAGGTCATGCTTCGAGGTATTTTTCGAGCTCCGATGTTATTCTTTGATACAACACCTCTTGGACGAATTTTGGGTCGATTTGCTCGAGATGTCGAGATTATGGATAGCAGTTTACCTTGGGGCATAATAGATGGAGTTTATTGCCTGTTTGAGGTATAAGCACCATAGAGTTTCAGTATTGCACAGCAGTATTACCGAATATTAAAAAATTCATTCTTCACTTCCGTTTTTTCCATTATAATTTAGCTTGAAGCGTTTCCATCATTTACTCACCAATCATTTTTTGTTACAATATACTTATGTCTGGGAGAAAATGTTGTGCAATGTACGAAATGTTTAAATATAACTGCTTCGCTTCACGCTACACATTTTACTGTTTAAATCCGGGCGGTAATAACTTGAAAACAATTTTAGGTCGTGGGTACCCTAGTTGTGATCAGTTACACGACACCAATTTTCATCTCTGTAATCCTCCCAATAGGAATCTTATACTATTTCATACAAAGATTTTACGTAGCGACTTCCCGTCAATTAAAACGTCTAGAATCCGTTTCTCGTTCACCGATTTATTCACATTTCGGAGAAACCATCACTGGAGTCCAAGCCATCAGAGCATTTCGTGAACAGGACCGTTTTATCAAAGAATCTGAACATAAAGTCGACATTAATCAAGTTTGTTATTACCCCAGCATCATTTCAAACAGATGGTTAGCAGTTAGACTTGAAATGATTGGAAATCTGATCATTCTCTTTGCTGCCCTATTCGCTGTAATAGGGAAAGACCAGAATCCGGGATTGGTCGGCCTCTCCGTCACTTACTCTTTACAGGTAATATTTAAGTCTTGGACAATTTGCAATAGTGGGTATATAGTAACATAAAAAGTCTAAGAACCTGCACTTTATGATAAAAGTATATTTAATAAATCAATGTTTAAAATGAATTTCAGTAAATGCCTTATATTAGTGTTTAATATATTAAATAGTTAAACGAAGTCTTGTTTGAAGTCGGAATCTACATGCAGCATTTCATAACAAAAAACATTACAAATATAGTCTATTGTTACGTTGGCGTTTGTTTTTTGTAAATATTGAACTTTTTAAAAATATATAATTTACATACTAACTAAACAACTGTTTAAATTCAAAAAGATGAAATTCGTCAAAAATGGTAATTACTGAGCTGTATAAATAAAACTATTTTATTTTTGGAAAGAACAAAGCAATTTATTTTTCACAAATACATAAAAATTGTGATTAATGTTTCTGCTGTAAAAATAAATTTAAAAAATCATTTTCAAAACTTAACTACCGGCGTGCAAATAGGTTTACAAACATTGGACATATGTAAAAGGCAGACTACACTTTATTTTATGCATTGACGTTGTTAACAAATATGAAAAATCATTAAAAATTTTGGAGGTTGCAATCATGTCCTACAGTTTTTTAACTTAACAATTTTAAATTGTAATAAAGATTATAAAAAGTGATATTTTGTCTTGAATAACGGTATGAGTGCAGTTTTTCATCCTATTGGCCACTTTTATTTGTAGACATACGAATAAGTTCATGAAAATTATATTAATAAATACGAGTAGAAGTGGATACCCGTACACTTCAATAATTAAATCATTAAAATTATTTAATATGTTGGGGTAGATAACACAAACCTTGAACTGGTTGGTACGGATGACCTCAGATGTTGAAACCAACATAGTGGCAGTGGAACGTATTAAGGAGTATGGTGAGGCTCCTCAGGAGGCGCCTTGGGAAATTCCAAATAAGAACCCATCGTCATCGTGGCCTGAAACAGGAACTGTGCAGTTTGATAAATATTCGGTTAGATACAGACCGGGTTTGGATTTGGTGCTAAAAAGCGTCAACTTTAGCATAAACGGTGGTGAAAAAGTAGGAATTGTAGGAAGGACTGGTGCAGGAAAATCCAGTCTTACATTATCCTTATTTAGGTAGAAACGTAAGCATTTTGAAGATTCGAGTGTTTAATTTTTAATTTTACAGGATCATTGAGGCTGCCGAGGGTGAAATCCTTATAGACGGGGTGAATATAGCAGGCTTAGGTCTGCATACATTACGGTCGCGGCTTACGATTATTCCACAGGACGCCGTTTTATTCTCTGGATCATTAAGAATGAATTTGGACCCTTTTGATAAGCATACTGACGAGGAAGTATGGAGAGCTTTAGAACATGCCCATTTGAAATCGTTCGTGAAAGGTGCATGGTTTGAATGAACATTTAAATGGTGGTAACTGAAGGATTTTTTTTAGGACTAACGGCTGGCTTACATCATGAAGTCACTGAAGGAGGTGAAAATCTGTCTGTAGGACAAAGACAACTCATTTGTTTAAGTAGAGCTCTATTGAGAAAGACAAAAGTATTGGTTCTGGACGAAGCAACCGCCGCAGTAGATTTGGAAACAGATGATTTAATCCAGAGAACAATTAGAACTGAATTTAAAGATTGTACAGTTTTAACTATAGCGCATAGGTTAAATACTATCATGGACTCGGACAGAGTCATAGTCTTAGATCAAGGCCAGATAGTAGAATTTGATTCTCCATCGAATTTACTTAAACAACAATCGATATTTTATAGTATGTGTAAAGACGCAGGGTTAGCTTAAATTAAAAGATTTTGTAAATAAAGTAAACATTCAGTTTTTTGTTGTTAATGTCACTTATCTCTTATAATCATTATTGATGTGTTCAGTAAGGAAAATATGTAATACTTTGTTTAAAATTTGTTTTGATGTTTGTTGCATAGTTTGTTGTTAAAACTTGTTAACTAGCTACCTAAGTGTGGTTTTGTTACTTAATGATTTTATTTTAATGCCGAAAAATTACTTAAATGATTTTTCTATTTTTGTACTTAGTTTATTTTTATTATTACACTTGCCTTATGATGTAAATTAAATCTTTCTATGAAATGTGATCTTGTTATAAATTAGGAACAAATTTTGCAATTATTGCTTACTACATAGAATGTTACATGTAGTGTTACTTACCCAACAGTACTTATACAGTATTTTTGAGTTACATTTATTGTAAATAAATTTATCAATATTTTAAACATACCCAACCAATGTTCAATGTTTTTAATCCTATTGTAATGTAAATTTTTATAAATAGAAGTAATGTTCATAAATATGTAAGTTTCATTTTATAATTTGCTGTTTTTGTTACACATTCTTGACATTATTAACATGAAGATGTGGTTATTGGTTACTAATATGAAAAGAATAGAGAAATTTATTCATTCTCAGTTTTTATTTCACTTTTAGCTTTCTGTAATTGAGCAATGAGAAGATCCAATGTTTCAAGATTGACTTCAAAATTCACATTGTGCTTACTGATGTTATTTACATCTGGACTCTTTTTTAAACAATGTAAATCAACCTGTAGCAATGGTTGCCTTATCGATGCCAATTTTGAGCTTCCCAACACCCATTTTAGTTTCCAATCTAAATTTTCTACCAAGTTATGACCACTTTTCACCAATTTCTCTTTAATTAATGCTTGAAAAATGTCATCTTTACGAATTTCAAAACAGTTCTTAATTTCTTGTTGCACATTATCTCCCAGGTTGGTTTTTAAATCGCAATTTGTAATCACACTTTGGCGGTAAAGTTTTTGAATACCAGTTTTCGCGTTGTTGAAGTCATCAATGGTCCATTCGATGTCGCTGTTGTAGTTGTCAAAATTCGCTTGTTTAGTTCCTATTAGATCATCCACACAGTCATGTAGAAACTAAAATATTAAAAAATCGTAAAAATTTTGTTAACATTACATTTATTTTATTACCTGCTGTAAAACTGGTGAATTAGCTATTTTCAGCAAAGAATCAACAAACTCAGCCATGTTTCTTTTTATCAAAGTAGAGAACTGCTTTATCGATATTGTGGCTGGCTGTCATTTTGTTTTTTGACAATTTAATGATGTTATGGCGTCGCATTGTATCAAAATTTGATAAAACTTGTGACTGAATAATCAAAAGTTGCTTCAGCATGGCTGAATATTTAGCTTCAATTTTTGGTACGGAAAAGGACAAGTAAGTTAAAACTCAAGTTCCTACGGTGGATCTTAATACACGTTTTTACTCTCATTTTTTTTTAGAGTAAATTGCTCCTTCTACTTCAAGATAGGAGCTTGCCGGCATGGAGACCGTTGTTCCCGGATCCATAACAAGCCAACATTTTCCCAAACGTGTTTGTTACAAAATCTTTACGTAAATCCACAGAATTCCGCCAAATCAGCAGATGGAAGCCACTGTAAGATTATTCACTATAAAAACAACAATTTTTTATACATTCTATTTCAGTGGTTGCCAATGTGTCTGATGAGGAGATGCAAGAACATTATGATAACTTCTTTGAAGATGTTTTTGTTGAATGTGAGGACAAATATGGAGAAATTGAAGAGATGAACGTTTGCGATAATCTGGGAGACCATTTGGTTGGAAATGTGTACATTAAGGTAAAATATTAATATTTGTTATATTAGCAATTTAATTAATTTATTTTAATAGTTTAGACGCGAAGAAGACGCTGAAAGGGCTGTCAATGATTTGAATAATCGTTGGTTTGGTGGTCGTCCTGTTTATGCAGAATTGAGCCCTGTGACTGACTTTAGAGAAGCCTGTTGTCGCCAGTATGAAATGGGAGAGTGCACTCGGTCTGGTTTCTGCAACTTTATGCATTTAAAACCCATCTCACGTGAGCTTCGCAGGTAAGTTGAAAAAAATAAGTTACTTGATATTTAAGTCTTCAATTGTATAATCCAAACCAAGTACATTGTTGTTGTCTGAATTACCTAAAATAATAATTATTAATGAAATATACAGAGTGCGTTCATGCTTGTGCTACCAGATGAATTAAAGACCAGTCCAAATCAACAAATCTGCACACTGTAAATTTGACTTTATTTTGTAGCAGTTGTAAAGAGATTGTGTCTATTTCGTCATCATTACAACTAAATACGTGTCTGTTTTCTTGGAATTTGTTCCATAACATATGTATAAGTAAGCCTGTTTTATTTGCCTAAAACATCGAATAAGAAACGCCAGTAATTATATGTGTTATTTACTTCTTTAGCTAATGAATCCCATGAATATACCATTAGAATTAACTGAAAAGCAAAATAGCAAGTACATAAAAATTCCTTCAAAGCTTCATAAATTTGACTTTGAAATTCTCCCAAGTTATGAACTTTGATTAGCACTTCATATGTAAATACTGTAATTAAGAAGAAAAGAATGAGTGTATTGCCCAATATTGGCAAAGCAAATGCGGAATTTAAACGTCTTGAAAGTTCAGCGAGTTTAAAATGGGTTTCAGTATATTCTTTAACTACCACTGTAACTTCTTCTGTTTGAAGACCTAATTCTAAGTTGGCTAGCTTATTGTTAACAGAGGAAAATAATTTTTTGGTGATTTTTGTTATTGTGTACATCACAAAATTCATAAATCCTAATAAAACGATTTCATTGAACCATGCTATGGATGTATGTGTTCTGTTTGTAAAAGTAAGCACAGCAAATGTAATCCATGGAATTAATATCGTAAAATAAATTGCTGCGATTTGGTACTTCACATTCTTGGTATCAAGTTTGGTGGATGATTTATGACAAATTTTAGCGATTTCGTTCAGTGTTTTCTTAATTTTCTTACTTTTTACAATACACCAGATATAATCCGTCGCAATTTTAATGAAGCAGAACATTGTGAAAACCATTTCGTTAACAAATTTATTGTCAGCTTTAATCGTTGAGAATTTCTTGTAAAATTTATGCATTTCCATTATTAAGAGTATTAAGTGGTAAGTAATGTACGGTATACTCCAAAAATGTTCTAATACTGTGGCTGAAATTTTATTGTTCTGTTTTTTGTGTAAATTAAAATGGAAGATGCCAAAGAGTCTTGCTAAACAATGCATCGGTTTTAAGTATTGTTCAAAGGACGCCATGATTACTTATTCATACAAATACTGAAAATGGCTGTATTGACGTTTGAGATACTGTATAATAGTAATGTTGATGCGCCTGTTAACGACGCATTAACATTTCAATAACTGACTGTTTGTTTGTAGATGACTACATTAAGGTATTACTCTTGATACTTAATGTAATGAACTGGGACGTTTTGTGAAAAATATACTTGACCTAACGATTGATTAAATGATTGTTTCGTTTTATTAAATTAAAAAGATGTTGACAGTATAATGCTATTATGTTCGTAATCCCATTTATTGAGCGAAGAGGAAGGCAATTTATCAAATCGTTGAGAATCTTTGATTTGTTAAAAAAATTACAAACAGGTTTTTTGTTGTGTAGTGCTTTTCTAAAATATTGTTCTAGATACTTGTATTCTCGACGAAAATCCGGCCGTAGGCGCTCTAGATCCCGATCTCCAAGAAGACGTTCCCGTTCCAGAGAAAAGAAATCCCGTTCGCCACGTCATCGCTCAGGGCGTAGTGGCAGATATTAAATTCATAATTATTTTTTCAATGAAATGTTTGTATCTAATCGATTGTCATTACCATTCAATATCTGTAAACGTTTGTCAGTAATAAAGTGTCTTTTTTAATGGCACATTCAATTTTTGTTTCATTACCTTAAATTTTCACCTAATTCTCACATCGCTGTTATTAAAGACGAGAAATAGTTGAATTTATATTACTCACGAACCACCCGAGACCTTTGTAGAACTTGCTCAATTTATTGAAGGTTGTTGAATATAATTTGTTATTTAAAAATCTACGGGATAGTTACAGTAATTTACGACAAAACTGACATATTTAAGTGCCAATTTTAATTAGTGGAAAGCTTATAAAATGATTTATTTGAAACTTTTAAAGAATGTAGGTGTTCACACTTTTAAATATCGTGTTAACGAGATTGTCAATCGTCGAATCAGTGTCTAAAGAGTTCCAGCCTTTTTTCATTAATGAAATAAGCAAAATAAACGCCATACAACTTTTTGCCATATGTGACAAAAGTGATTTTTATTAAAACGAAAAGTTACGCTGTTGTTTTAGTCGTGATAAAAGTTAAAGCGGGAGGTCCACGAGACTGAATAACAATTTGAGTTCCAGTTATAACTGAAAGTCTGTACGTTTAGAGAGTTATTAATTTTTGTTTACGCTACTACAAACTACGCTTGTACAAAATCTATCTTCCGTGAATGATATGCAAAAGTTAACAACTTTACGACGTTAGAGTTGCCAGAACCTTTTGTCACTTTCACTCAACCGTCATTTCAGTTAAGTGCTCCAAATTTGAGAGTGAAACAGGATTGTTTCGATTATTTGTATTCATCTTTGCAATCAGAGCGAAATGCAAATGACTGTGATTGTGGTAAGCTGACCCCACGCTCGTTGAAATACATCTGTATATTTGCAAAACCCTCCAGTTATCTTGTACTTGATAAATAGGCTTAATATGCAAACTACGGAACGATTCAATGACGGCCTGGAAATTAACTCTATAATCTAACCGGTATGTATCATGAATGAGAATGAACGAATGAAAAATTACATGTGCTAATAAACAAGTACAACATTCAAAATCGGATTTTATTTCGTTTTTTCCCAAGTTTTATTCAGTTTGATTTGTAAGATAATACGATGTTGCATCGGACTGTTGATATGGTTGAAAATATATTCTTGTTGAATAAGTATATATTTTGTGAACGTTTTTAGAAAATTACAATAGTTATATCTAATAACGGGACCGTAGCGTCAAATTAATATTTACATTTTCAGTAGTATATTAATGTAAAATGATTTATCCATGGCAACAAATGCAAGCAGTTCTGCATATCCAACGCAAATAATGTAAACCAACTTTGATAAATAAAAAATTTAGCTCAACTAACATCACGAATACTTATAACAAAATAAAGCTTGACATGCTTATGTAGGACGTCACCAGGAGTTTGCTCCCGAAAATCGTTTTACTGTAACTCAATTACTTTCTTAAATAACAGCAATATTGATTTTTTTAAATCTCTTTTTTTGCTTGTAAAAGATGTCAACACATTTTCAGGTATGTACCTACATTTAAGAACGTACTGTCGAAAGTATATTTAATTGATCAAGTTATTGTTATTATAACGAAGATAATATTTTAAGAAGATAATACCAAGACATACGTGTATGTGGATGTATTATATGCCAAAAATATGTGTATGTATGTATGTATATGCCAAAACAACCACTTTTAAAATTAAAAGAGTAGAGAGCGTTTAACAAATTTTTAATATTTTTTAGGTGTAGAATACTTTACTGAACTCTTCGGATTAAAACTATTCATCGCATTAGATCTTATGCACCTCAATGACCCATCTTGAAGAAGTGGAACTTTTGAGATGGGAAAATCAGAAAAGTGAGGCATTATCTATTCTTTAATATTATATGACTTTATTTGACATTACTAGTATAACCAACTAAGACCTTTAGTAAGAACAGCCTGTTTTACAATAACGTCAAAATCAGAACTAGAACTAAAACTGTTGTCTGTAATGTTGAAATTCGTTGTTTTATATGTAACGACAGATATCAAACAAATATACTAGAGATATAACTGTATATCAAAATATAATTGTAGCTTAAAAGTTGTTCAGATTCAACTGAAACAACCTATTTACTTTCAGTTACAATGTAGTTCCAGTTCTGAGTGGTATTGCAGAGCGACCTTTAAGTACCAAATAAATAATAAACCGGCGGAAGATCCATATAGTGTTATTTTGGATGCTTTTGATCATTCAGAGATAAAGAAATAGAAGAAACAAAATAGGCATTACAATTTCAGCTTCCAGAGGAACAGTCAGTAATTGCGATAGTTTATTGTTCCCGGCACACCAAAACCAAGCTGGAAATTCTGAATACAATTCCAGGTCGACAACTTAGAGATGACAGTCATGATGCTATTATATATTTTTAAAAGGGGAGGTGTTGGCTATTCAAATAAATATACCTATAAAAAATCTTTCAGAAGTTTAGAAACCACAGAATTACTTAAATTTAAATGGATATAATTTTTATCAGTTGAAGAAATCACTCCAAAAAGAGTATTATCTTGAGCTCTATCGAGAAAATATTTTTTTAATAAGGAGATTTGATTGTGAAGCAAAATTTCTAGGTTTAATAGACTTCTCCCATCATTTTCTCGTAAAGTAAACCTTTTACTGCAGATTTAGGATGATGTTTATTATATTTTATAAAAATTGTTCTGATTTTAATATTAATGTTTTGAATATCTGCCCATTTTATTATTCCGAAAGAATCCGCCAACGTAGATATTAATCGCTTTGATTAAATTGTTACAATTCGGAAGGTTTTTAATATTGACTTTACTCTTGTGTAAAACCATTCCAATTTAACTGTAACTATTGTGTGTTCAATATGTGTTGATTGTTGTATGCCTGAATATTTGTAAAATTCTTCTTTATCTAAACTTTTAATAATTTCTCCATTGTTAATTGTATATTTCAAATTTTGATAATGACTACAAACAATGGCTTGAGTTTTGCACATATCAACTCCAAAATTCATTCTAATATCATTGGAAAAAAATTCAGTTATAGTTAAGAGTGACATAAGATGAGTTTTAGTTGATGCATACAGCTTGTATAAAAGATTATTTAATTTAGTCTAATTACTACTGTTAACTCTGAAATTAAAATCATATCCAGAGCTGTTTAGTAAGTGAGATAAAGGGTTAATGGCTAAACAAAACCAAAGAGGGCTTAACGAATCACGAATCCTCTTTTTATTAGTATTGGTTTAGATTTTAAAATATTATTGTCTATGAATAAATTTAAAGTTGTACACCAAGATTGTATGATATGTGATAAAAATTTAATGAAAGTGTAAATTTTCTAAATTTTAAGAATTTTGATAAATCATGAAGGAAGATTTAAATCATAAGCCTTCTTATAGTCAGTAAATGTATATGTTTCGATTGTTTTTCCTGGCTTGTTCCGTTATTATTGCGTCTGTTGTTAATTGCTCCTTACAACCAAAAGATTCAACCCTTTCGTTCTTCGACAATTATGGTAAATTATTTCTATGATACAAGAAGTCACTATTTGCATAAAGTTGTTAAGCAAGTGATTGATCTATATTTTGAAGGGTCTCTGGTATCCGAATCTTTAGGTTTAAGGTAGGTTATAAATAAATATATAAATAAGTATTTCTGTACCCATATATACCCATTTTTGGTACTGACAAAATTCCCAAAGGAAAGTTAAATAAATCAGGACAGTTTTATTGGTAATAAAGTTGCATCATTTTAATTTAATGTAATGTTAGAATATGGACACTTTGCGGCTTCACGACATGTGA
This sequence comes from Asbolus verrucosus, assembly GCA_004193795.1. Classification (NCBI taxonomy): domain Eukaryota; kingdom Metazoa; phylum Arthropoda; class Insecta; order Coleoptera; family Tenebrionidae; genus Asbolus; species Asbolus verrucosus. The sequence goes on along the minus strand of QDEB01038209.1, from coordinate 3,274 downwards.
ATAGAATTTAATATTGATCGTCTCAGTCTGAATCACATCATTCAGACTGAGATGATTCTTCAATGAATTTTATTCTTTAAAAAGGGCCTTAACTGGTTTATACTGCAAATGTACTATTGTGCTAAAGTGAGTGACCATTAAAATTTGTCATATTTTTATGTGCCGTTTTATACAAAAATGACTGTAAAAGTTTAAATGCTGTTTTCCTTATCAAAAGAGAAAAGAAACTGTATTCGTGAGAATCTTTTTTATAAAAATACAATCAAACAACAAAACGATGACTTCATAATTTTGTTAATTTGTAGAGAATTTTTATTTAATACACTCCATTATTTCATATTAATTTTGATACAGTTGCTGACCGTTTCATCAACAAAAAATTGTAAGACTTAGGTTTTTGTAAACTGTCATTTTCAATTTAACGAAAATACACAATAACATGAGATACCAAAGTAATGCATATACAACATATCATTTTTATTCGTTAAGTAATCTTCAAAAATTCAAAAATACATATCACCAAGATATTCCAACAGGTAACAGGATTTAGAGAGATACGTATTTATAATCTGGAAGTCGGAACGCAAAGTAAATAAAAAATTTCGTAGTATTCGAGAAGTAATGAACTGCAATTTTTTTTCCATGGAAGTGAAGATAGGAGAGGTCAAAATAATTATGCTGTATTACGCACAAAGGTGTCTGCCGTCTAAAAATACGCAGTTTCATGTATGAAATTATAACTTGACATAAAAATTGTAGTAATTATTTGCTTCATGTACTACCGAGAATAAATCGTCGATATATTAAATATTTTTAACGAATGGTATCGCGGTGGTAAACCTATCAATATTTAAACAGTATGAAATAAAATTATAAAGTGTTAGTAAAACTACAATGATTATTTCTGCAACGAGTTTGTAAAAGTAGTCTTTATTTTATAACTGCTTGAATTAATGGCACGAGCGAATGCGAATGAGATTACAGGAACGAATAAAATAAATACCTTTTACAAACGAGTCGCATACATAATTTTTTGTCAACCATATTCTTTGAGAGTTTAATTACGGTAAAAAGTAAAAGATTTTTTGGCAATTCAGAAATTACGCTTGAGTGGCACGACAGTTCTCGAAATTTACAATAATACTAAGTACTACACTAATTTTAAGGTTGTTGCTATGGTTTCCAAGTAAACAACTAGTAGCAATATTGTATAACGCAAGAAATTTTGTGATTTCTTTGTTATATTTTCGTTATTACCGTTGTTCTTCCGTATCTATAGTTAAGAATGAGTGATTATAATGACGAAAGCAATATTTCAATGAAAATTCATGAAGCAGTACGTGCTGCTACTTTAAACCTGTTGCTGGAAAAATCACGAAATCTCTACGAGAATGAATATCAATCTTTTACCTATTGGTGCACGTCCAGTAATGATAGTGAAGTCTCAGAATCAGCACTTGCACTATATTTTGCCCAAAACGCAACAATTTTAATCTTTGGAAGTCTCTAGTCAAAATATTCAATGCTAAAGGCAACTCTAGCAGTGAAGAATAGTGTGGACATAAGCACATATCCGAAATTGAAGGCGTTCTTGAAGAAGTAATCTATTGGCTACAAGCCCAAAAAGGCACGAGTGTTTTCAAAACATGAAGTAACCAAATTTATATCAGAAGTACCGAATGAGAAATTTCTCATAATAAAAGTGGTATTTTTAATTGGGTTATCGGGAGTTTGTCGCCGTAAGGAATTGAAAA
>QDEB01038192.1:0-16154 GCA_004193795.1 Asbolus verrucosus | reverse complement strand
ATGAAACTTGATAATCATGCGTAAGATTCGAATGTAAATCTAAAATTAATCCATTTAAACTTTTAGCATCAAAAACAGCGATTTTCAATTTCATATTTCGGAAACTAACAAAGAAAAAAATACTTATTAATCACCGAATAAGAGTTTGAAGTCTCTAATATCACTATATAAAATTTTATCAAAATTGATTAATAAATAAAGAAGTTAAAGGGGGGGGACTTTTTGGTGGGATACCCGGTATAAATAATACATAGAAAAGCAAATTCCCTAAGAAATTCTTGTTTTGCGACTTATTTTACTGTTCTAAACCGACATCTGAAGTTTACTAAAATATTATTAAAAAAAAAAAAAACAATGAAATGGCGTTACTATTATTTGAATTATATTAATACTATTCGACTTTTTTTTATTTTTTAATCAAAATATTTTCCATTTGTCTTCTATGACTGAGCGAATTTTGATAGGCAAAACTGATTTTTTTGACCCTTTCAGTACAAGCATGGAAATTCATATGTGATTTTGTATGCCGCCTAAAATATTACATTTCGAAGTCGTACGTTTCCCGTTCTTGTGGCCATTTTTAATGGAACATATTCTTATGTGTCCCGTACTTAGATTACATTTATTATCACGGATTCATACGTTTCCCAGTTCTTGTATAACATAAAGTATTTGTATAACATAAGTACGAAAATGTTAAAACTTACATCATTAAAGCACTTATCACACCTTCACTGATCTTGAGAGCGATCGTCGAGATGTAGAAATACTCGGAGCGGTGGACATGGCTTCTGATGTCTTCATCTTCTGATGTGGACGAAGTTGGTGCGGTGCAGGAGGAAAAATATGAGTTGTTCTGATGGAATTATGACTGTTAATGCAGATCCCAAAACAATCATGTGGTCAGGGCCAAAAGCTTCTAAAGAAATTTAGTCAACGACAGTTGCACCATCGACAACAGCAGCAATAAAAGGAAGCAATGATGACAATTGTTATTATTACATCGAGAACTATGTTGTACCATTTTGTGTGCTGGACGATGAATATTTTATTCAAATTAGTCTGAAGTATTTCATCAAACTGTTGTAGCTTGTATTGAGAATGTCGTAGTTTATTAAAATTCAGATTGGTCTTGAACTTCAAAGGTTCCATAGGTTCGATTTTCAAATATTATTGCTTTTCAATACAACAATTGTGGTGGTTTATATCGATTGTGGAGATATATATAATTGGTGTAGTTGGCAGTTTGGTTCGAAGAGGAGATTACAACTGTGGATGGTGTGTAACATTTGCATTTAGGTTCTATGGAAAAGATTTCTCTACCTTTCAAGCTAATGTCGAGAATTTGGTGATTGGTATTTGAACAACTTATGAATCCTAAAGTTAGTTTCGTCATGATGTAAAGCCATTGATTTGGGGTCAACGCATGCCAGATTTCAATTTCGGCTTGGATAGTTTTGGTTGGACAATCTGATGGAAGTTGATTTGTTTGTGTTGTCTTCAGAAGCGTTTCGCATATTGGCTGTTCACTAACAAGTTGGATAGTCAAATGATTGCAAATGTAATCGGTTGGTGAAATTCGTTGACATGTGTGATGATTTTTTAGACTCCCACAATGAGTTTTGGTGGTACTAAGAAGTAAATAAAGGAATGGTGGATCGATGTAAGAATAGATGTTACTGTTTTCATTGGTTGGTGAAGGTAATGAAATTAAATTATATATATTGTACATTAAATCGTATATTAAAGGAATTTTAATTGCATATATCAAAATTTTGTCATTATAAATTACGGATAAAGAACAAATTGTGAAGCATTGATGAATATTATTATAATCATTTAAAGGAATCGGAAAATCTGCATCTGAATTCAAACGAACTTTAAGTAATTCTTCTCTTAAATGTTTTGGAGAAATTACTGATGAATGTATGACGTGTTGTTTCGAGAAAAACGTCGCAGCGATGATAGTATCGTATTCTTCATTCAATTCATTTATTAATTGATCAAGTAAGTTTAAATGATCAGTGACTCTTTCGGAATAAGTTAAATAATGAAGTGTTTTTGAGGTCATTGAACTAAATTCATTGAATTTCTTTATGTTTTCGTTTAATTTTTCTTCATTTAATTTTAGTGATATCAAGGATTGGTTATAGTTAGAAATGGAATTTGAAATTATATTAATCTGCTGTTCCATTAATAACTGTATGTCATGCTTTTTTTGAACAAGTGAATTAATCGCATCGATATAATATTGTGCATCAGCAGTAGCATCTGGTATTCCGAAAAGCCATTTAAAGGCGCAATAGTGCGAATTACAGTGGCGAGAAACTCACGCAAGTTGCTGTCGGACACTACTGTCGGTAGTCTAAATAATGCTGCAAGTTGACTAGACACTCCATTAAATATACCACGTTTTTGCCTTTGAAGATATGGCCCGTTAAATGAGAAATTGATTCAAATTTTTTTTCAGGTTTGGGAATTTGTATGTCTATTAGTTTGATCGATTCGGTACAATGAAATGAGTGTAGAGCCATCCGTGCTGTGTCAATACACAATTTTTTTTATTTAAAATAAATATCATGAATTAGTTTTAATTTTGTTTGGTTTTATCTGTAACTTCGCTGTATTATTCCTATTAATTTGGACAATTTTGATTTGATTATTTGATTTGATCTACGTTTGACGGAATGATTTTTGGTTGATCGGTCGAAATAATTTTGATGTTAAATCTGGAAAATAAAAACTCCATCATTTCAGATAACATGTCTCGTTTAAGATGGGTGTTATGTGTAGTCGGATCATCAAAATACAATTTCTTTATGTTGTTATTTAATTATTTATTTCTTAATTTTTATAGAGTATAAAATAAATCTTTGTAGGTAAGTGGATCAAAATAATTTTGTTGTGTTATCAGTAAATACGTGCTTTGATTTTTACCACTGATTAACTTGATTACATCGTGCAAGTCTATGTTGTCGGATATTGTCAAAAGGTCTCGATTAGCAATGAAATTGTCATAGTATTTGTTATTTTCTTTTAAGTCTTTCGAAAATATTAAGGCATGGCATAATTTTTAAAGATATCAATTTTTTTTAACTCGACTTGGGGCAGCTCATTGTTTTTGTAATGAAATCTGATCAAATCGTCATATGTTTCTTGACCTTGTCCTTGGGAGATGTTAACATTGTTTGATGTTAATATACGGTTAGAGATAATGCGGAATTTATTCTGCCTGGTTTGTATTTTATTTTATTAGTGTATTCCTCTAATTTTAAACGGAAACTAGAATTCTTACAATTAAAGAGCCAAGATAAAGGTTTATGATCGGTGTAAATTGTGAACTTTCGGTCATATAAATAAGGTCTAAAATGATGAGTAACCCATACTGTTGCTAATAATTCCTTTTCTGTAGTTGAATAATTTACTTCAGCTTTGTTAAGTGTTCGAGAGGTGTAAGCAATTGATAAGTTACCTTGGGATAACACTGCACCGATAGCAAAATTTGATGCATCAGTTGTGAGAACGAATTCTCGTGAAAAATCGGGAAATTGAAGTATGGGTTCATTTGTCTATACTGTTTTGAAATGTTTGAATGCTTCTTGTTGTTTTTTGTTCCAAGAAAATTTGTTATCCTTCTTTAATAATTTTGTTAACGGTTTGCCAAGTTTAGAAAGAAAGATATCTTTCATGAATCGTCGATATAAGACCTAAGAATTGACTTGTTTGGAATTTTTCGGTTCTCTGTTGTGAGTAATCGCTTTTGTTTTTCCTGGGTTTGGAGAGATACCGTTTTCATAAATGACATGACCAAGATATATTATTTCATGTCGCATGAATTCACATTTGTCGGGTTGTAATAAAAGTGTATTTTGTCTCATTTTATCGAAAATTGATTTTAATTTAGCTGTGTGTTTTTCAGTTGAACTAGCATAAATGACAATGTCATCCAAATATACAAAACGTTGTAATCCTTGAAGACCGGAAAGGACATTCGTCATTAAACGTTAGAACGTACTTGGAGCGTTTTTGAGACCAAATGGCGTTCGAGTGTATTCGTAATGATCTGTCGAATTTGAAAATGTAGTTTTGGAGATGTCAAATTCGTTCATTTTGATTTGTAAAAATCCCGAAGTTAGATCAAGAGTTGAACATTTTTCGAATAAACTAAGTGATTGAATATTTCTTCAATATTAGGTGAAGGATAGAAATCTTCGACTGTGATATTATTGAATTTTCGATAATCAACGACGGTTCTCCATTTTTGTTCGCCTAACGCGTCGAGTTTTTTGGGAACAATTCAAAGAGGGCTGCTGTAAGGAGAAACCGAAGGACAAATAATACTTTGTTTTAGCATTTTTGATATTTGGTTATTTACTTCTTTTTTGTGTACTTCAGGGAAACCATAAATTTTGGTAACGACTGGGGCTGGATCAAGTGTAGGAATTTCATGTTCAATGGAATTTGTGTGAGTTAATTGGTCATCAGGAAGATAGAAAATATCGTTGTCTTCTGCACATAATTTTGTGATTGATTGTTTTTCTTGCTTTAATATTTTAATTATTTCATTTTTGTCAAAATTTCGAGGTTGATTGCAAATTAGTATAGTCGAAGTTTTTTCGTCAAATTGTTCTGGAAATACGCTAAAAAGTTGAATAGCAACTCCTTTGTTGTTGGCATTTAGAATTGTCGTGGTTGCTTTTTGATTTTCGACTTGATCTCTTGATCTCTTGATCTAAATCTTTATTTAAAATATCTATCTGAATTACGTTTTCTGATCTTGGATTTGGGATATAAGAATCGGAATTGAAACCTTGTTAAATCGGAATGGAAATGGGCAATGATCGTAACTTTAATTGTAAATTTTCGAGATCGATTTCGGCATGTTCATTTTTGAGAAAATCATAACAGAAGAGACCGTCATACGGAACATTTACCTCTTCGGCTACAATGTGAAATTTGTTGGGGAGAACGTGACAGTTTGTTACTGTTTCAATCTGAGTTGTTCCTAATGTTTTTATAGGTTGACTTGAACTTATTGCTGTAAGAATTATTTGTTCGTCCAAGTTACAAATTGATTTTGTGGGGAAGATTTTTGAAAATTTCAAAAGGGATGCTGAAGCACCGGTGTCAATTGAGAATTTGAAATCATAACCCTGATAATGCAAAACAACGTAGCAGGATCTGTTATATGACATAAATATTTCAGTGGAGTTCGGGCAATCAGTAGATTGTGAGTTTGATTCAGGACGCAAAAGAGTTTTATTTGAAGAACTGCGATTTTCATTTTCTTGTGTGAATGGCGATTGTGGTGATTTAAATTTACAGTTGCATTTTTTCGAATTATTTTTTTGATTATTTGTTGATTTGTTTTGAGAGTCGTTTGAACTTGAATTTTCTGACTTTTTGCGATTATTATTATAAATTCGCTTTCTACATTCGTTGATTTCATGACCTTGTTTTTTATAATAACGACAAAATTTTGGATTTTGACTCCGAATTTTCTGATGGTTTGACTTTGAACCTGAAGGTTTATTGAAATTGACCTGACGATTGACCTGATAAGAAAATTCACTAGGTGAATTTTTGTTCTTATGGAAACATTCATTAATGGAATGACCATAACTGCAATATTTTTGAAAATGCGGTTTTTTATTGTTATTGTAATGATTATACCGCGAATTCGATATTTGTAACGCTTTTTCTTCTTCTAAAGCGCAATTTAGGGCTTCGGATACTGATTTTGGATCTTTTCTTCGAAGAAAACGGGATATATCCGTTGAAGAATGAAAAATGAAACGATTAAGAGCTATTCTCGGATTATTTCGCTTCTGTCCATGTTATTTGCTGATTGTGATTGGCATGACTCGACATTTAAAATTCGTGATAATAAAGTAGTATCAAGTCTGCTGTAGAAAGAAATTGCAAATCACGCGGACTTTGTTTCATTGTGTTTAATTCTTCCATTAATTGCGACTGATGTTTTTTATCGGAATATAACTGAAGCAAAGCATTTTTTAATTGAAACTAATGTTGAACTTCTTTGTCGCGGAGTTGAGCTCTTGGATTACCCATTAATCTTGAGATTATAAATGTTAACAGAGCATCTTTTTGAGAATTATGAGCAAATTTTTCTGCATTGTCGCAGTTTATTATGAATTCCTGGAGGACGATTACTATCCAATTACTTGGAAATTAATGAACATTGCATTTTAAATTGAGGAGTGGCATTTTCAAAGGCATTTAATTCTGGAGATTGATTTCGAGATGATGCTGGTGACTGATTTTGAGTTGCATCTTCGACTGTCTCCGTAGTTACTCACCTTGATTTATTTTTTATTGATTGATTTCATTTGATACTGAGATAAGAGTTGGTTGGAATTGAAGGAAAGGAAAACCAAAACTCTGTCCACTTACTCGGTTTGATCGGCGGCGAGTTCTTGTCCAAGGAATTGAAATTCGCCAAGATGAATCTTGCTGACAGACCCAACTTGTGACAGCACAGGTGAAACAACACTAGATTTTAACTCGAGGTTGCACTTTTTCCACACACGATTTTAACTCGGTGTTTGACTTACTTGTTTTCGAGAAAAACGACTTCCGACACCAAATTTCGTGTTGGGACTCTCGAAAGGAAAACCGACTCAATATGTAAGCAGTTTATTACAGGTTGTTGGTTTACAAATTTTGAATTTGGTTTAAACTTAAGGCATGACTTACGACTTACTACTTATTACTCGCTATTCATTACCACTACTACTGAACTAAAAATCTAACTTAGAGCTCAAGTAAGCTCGGTTGTGTGTGGTGAAAGAAATAAGGTCTGTCATTAATTTATAATTTAGTAACAATCAATTGTTATGTAGCAAAGACACACCTTCTTTCTTGTGAGTTGAGGCTGGCAGAAAAATCCTTCATTTTACAATTCAACAAAATTAGCAAGTCTCAGCGTCACCAAAGAATATAATTTCCATGTGAATTTTGATAAGGAATTTTACGTTTTTGCCCATTACTCAAAAACAGAATATACTTTGAACAATTTATTGTCATATTATCACTGTTATTACCAAATATCTAGAAAAAGTTCGTTGAAAAATAATACATTTTAAACAATTTGCGCATCAGGTGTTTACAAGATACAAATGCATTTGTGGGCTTTTGTGTCATTTAACTACGTTATTGTACAAATTCATCTAAAGCTAGGTTTACAAAAACTCCTAAAGGTTGTTTCAAAACAATACTTGCAAAAATTTATTACAAAAATTTTTATTTTCCATATTGAGGTATTCGTAGTTTGTAAGTTTGCTATAATGTCATTACCATATACCTACATTCCATTTTTTTTGTAACTGTTTCATTTGTTTTTAATTTTGCTCTTCTATGTACTCTGGCAACATTGTACCAACTACTTTATTTCCAACATCATGAATTGCTAATTTCATTGACTGCTCACATCATAATTTCTGTGTGGACTTTCTTTATGATTATCTGAAACAGATCGAAATATTCTCGCCTTTATCAGAAAGGACATTAAATTAGACTTGTTAACAATGCCTTTATTGAAAAAATAGAATTCAGAAGTATAAATTATTTTGTTTCACTTAAAATTAATGGACTTTGTCCCTATAAATTAGAACAGAGTGACATACTTTGCACTGAATATAAATAAAGTCAACAATAAAAAATTATTTATTTATCGTACTAAATTTTTCTTTAAAATTTACATAGAGTAAAGTGTACCTTCAATTTCAACTTAAAAAACCAATAGCGCTGTTAATTCAAAAAATTGACTTAAAATGATGTTTTCTGTACTAAATCGTTTAAACTTAAACAAATGAATTTTATTTTAATTTAAAAAAATAAATAAATTTATGAAAAAAGGAAACATAATTTCGTTTTAATTAACAAACAAAATTATAATTTAATTGAATCATAAAAATAAAACCAAAGATTTTTGTGTGTTTGCATTTTGTGGTAACCTCCTGTGACACGATGCACGGCCATACACCTGCACATAATCTGAAAATTAATATATTCTTGTGTATTCCATTTCTGAAGAAAATGTGACCTCAAAAATTAATACGAAAAGGACTAGAACAACGTAACATTTATCTCATGGGACCAATTTTAATCAAAATTGTTATGCAGACTTACAATAGGAGAGCCCACTTTTTGTGAAAATGTAACGTCAAAAATCAAGAGCAAATGGGAAGGAAGGGTGTAATTTTTAACATTTTGAATCTATTTCGATCAAAACTGGTTTACAGAAGAAGAAATCAATTGTTAACATTATTAATAAGTTATTTCATGGCTTCTTCTCCTAAAATAACCATCCCAAACAATAACTTCCTCCACCAAGAACTACTATGGTCTCCATCCATATCCTCCCTGCATGTCTGATCCATATGTGTTTTAAGTTATAAAAAACGGTTTAATCTTTGAATCTATAGATTTCTCAACAGTGTATCCTCTTTCGTCAAATACTAAAATTAAGTTGTAAAAACTATGAGTTTTAATCAACGATTGGTGTAAAACTAATTGAGGTAGCGAAATAATTGGCGTAATAGTAACATATTATTTTATTTTTACAAAAGTATGTCCGTAGATGTATCTTAAATCCCTCTGGAATCACATGAGATGCATACTGTGTCCTTTGTCCTTATGTTCTTATGTCCTTGTGTCCTTATTTTCAACACTTTAAGAATTAGATAGTCATTTATTGTAGTAATATCTGACGCCACTAACTAATGGTACTAACATCAAAATAAACAAATTGTGTTCTAAATGAAAAAATAAAAATACATAAAAAAATTGTAAAAGTGCGATCAAATATTTATATCAATGCACATCAATCTATTTTCCAAAAATGTAATAATATATCGGGGGTAACATTTAAAATACCAAAATTAATGTAATTTCCATGAAAATCATAAAAATTCATTAAATTATGACGTTTGACCATATAAACTATAATTTACATCAACAAATGAAAAAGTTACAAGGCTCTATCATCCGGTACAGTAACATCATTTAATAGAAAATCTATTATCCATCCCAATGTATTATATTTTTTGTAAAATCTTATGCACTTGATATTTTAACTTTATGAAGTATTGAATCGAATCCAGAGTTTAGAATGTACAAATATTTCCACAAAAATTAAATTGTCGATATTTTAACACACTTTTATTTTAAAAAAATATATAGAATTTACATGTTCACAACGGAAATTGGAAACAGAAAATGAATTGGATATAAAAAAATTCATATATTATAGATAGAACGAAGACGTTCCTATCCATTTTTCAAGTGCATTTAATTGCATTTATTTTTTTGTTCCTCATTACAATGATAAATAATTTCGCAAGCAATTATTTTATTGTCGTCTACCAAATCTTTTATTTTATTTTTCAGTTGATTTATAGTTCTTACATTTTTTATTTCATTAAAGTTATTAATTGATATTTTTTCTTCCTTTAATAAGTCTCTCATTTTCTGTAGATATTTACCCAGTGTATCTACTTTTTTTTTAAAGTTCATAAATTCTAGTTGATAGTTTTCAAGTTCTTTATTAAGTTTCATTAATCCTTTCCAAGTGTTGATTAAAGAATCTAAATTTCCCACAAACTTGCTGATTGCGTTAAGTTTTTCTTGCAATTTTTTTATTTCTCTATAATGATCATTTTCCTAAAAAAAAAAAATCATAATAAGTCTTAAAGTTAAAACGTATAGATTTTTAATTTTAAGCTGATGAATGATGACTCATTGAACTTATGGATTTCATATTTAAGAAACTTATTTTTCTAAAACTCTCGAACTGGGATGCTGAAACTGCACCTGCAAATCTCCAGACCAAACATAATAAAATTTGAATTTCTGCCCCTGATTCGAAGCTGAACGCCCGCAGTACTTATAAGACTGTCATCTTAAGATTAAGAAGTTTAATAAATATTTCGTCAACTCAATATAGTAATGTTTAAAATTCACCTTATTTCTCTAAATTTTAATTTATAATAATTTATAACAAAGGGAGCTACTCAGCGCAGTAGCCTAGGCTATGCAGTTTAGTGTTTTCGTATAATAGCACTCCACATAAAAAGTAATTTACTGACAGGAATAAAAGACAAAAATTACTAATAATGTCCGCGTGATGGTGCTGAACAATTATTTCAATAATAATTTCACGTAAACAAAGAGTACTGCATGTTGATAATGTAATTTTATTCCGATTAGTGTGAATTTGAAAAGTAGCGTTATTTCATTATGATGAGAATGATTTTCATTAAATAACACAATTTTTCAATTATACTAAATCTGTGTTAAAAGTTATTATATTATGTGATTCAATTAACTTCCATTCTAAGCTGACAATGACAAATGGAACGAATGCCCCAGCTTTGGTTTTGACATTGCGATATGATATGGTATGGTATAGTATGGCATGGTTATGATATTGTCATTGCCAAAGTCTATTAAAATGATGATTAAAAATGTAAAACTCGACATTTTTTTTCTGCAGCCAGTCCAGAGTGACAAATTTATTGAATGTCGCTATATTTATACAAAAAAATACAAAATATATATATTATACAAAAAATACAAAAGGGCTGACTGAGCGTTTCACCCTCTTAGGTAAATAACTTCAACAGTGAGAGAGAAATTCCCATTGCATTAACTACTGAAAGATTAAAGAATAACACTTGTTCTTTAAAACTGAGTATTGAAAAATTGCACCTACTACATTTTTCATTCTTTACCATAGAAATATTAATTCATGGTAAGTTACCAATTAACTAAAAATTTATTATTATGCAGTTATGTAAACAGAGCTATGTATCAATAACGATAAATTTTTGCACAATGATGATCTCTTTGGCCTCGTTGACAGCCAACGGCTGGCTGCAACAATGTTGCGACATGAATTCACATTTCAAATAAATGGACGTTTTGAAATATACCACCTCTTTTTGAGGATTTCCAAACTACTTTTTATAAAGTAGTAAAAAACTGTTATTTTGAAAATTGGTGTCCCTATAAGATAGTTAATATGGAACGATAATACCTACATCACACATTTTGTATACATTTTAAAAAAATACATAGATTAATCAATACTAAATTGCTAATAAGCACGCGACATTTTCCCCATACAGATTTTTTTTTTTAAATTTTCTACAATTGTAAAAAGAATCGTACGAAAATGTCTGAGTGGTCTCACGACCAGATCAGGAGAATTCGGTAAAGCATGGGTCAACACTGATAAATTAAATGTGGAGTTATGGGGATACAGTAAAAGTCTAAGTACCCAAAACAGTCTTTAATTTACCCAATGACTTTATGACGCTTTCCACGAGTTTTGATTAATATTTTATTTGAATTAGGAGTAAGTGATAAATTTAATTATTATCGATGCATAATTGATCAATTCAATAAGAAGAAAGATAAATACGTGAGTTCACGGAAAAAGGTGATTTTTTGACAATCGCCATTTATATTTATCACTTATCACTTATCACAGTACAAAAGCAGTAATTAACAAAACATGACTTGCGCTCTGTGTTCTAAACTGAAAGAAAGTAAACGATTGAAGGGAACAAATTTATTTCACTACCAGATGTCATAACTCTTTTTAATCATCAAATTTATAACATATTTTATAGTATATTTATGCATTCCAAAGAATTCTAACATTCAGAGATTGAATGTATCTTGCTAAAATTAAATTTCTTCCCAAAATTTTGACTTCAGTTTTAAATTTACAGAAAAACTTTCTCGTGAAATTCTTCAAACCTTGCTTCTTGATAACAGCGGTTCTATGCAGGGACATATAGAGTAGCACTGTCATGTACATAACAGTGTGTTGTCGCTAAAACTACACCAGTCAAAAGAAGCTTGTGGATATCAGATGTTCTACCTGAATGCATTTTTTTTCGAATTTATTCTGATCACTTACTAAATAAATTAAGACAATTCGGATTTTATGAAACGATAATTAAAATGTTCAAGTTCATCTTAATTGATAGAATGCAACATGTTAAATATAGGGGCTTCAAATCACATAAGTTTTCCGACAATAGCGGAGTAACTCAAGGTTCAAATTTAGCCCCTCCGTTTATTATGTTATCTCTTATTCCCATTGTTTGGTTTTACAGCAGAGTATTGATAGATAAATGTCTTGATGGAATTTTAACAGACTAGATCTTAATACACTACCTTGCAAAAAAAACTGCAACACCAAGAAGAACACATTACATTTCAAAGGTGATATGATAATTTTTGAACAAGCGATAAGATATTTAAGTAATAAGTATTTCATCCCAATACAATTTGCTGCATATTTTTCAAAATGTAAAATGTTGACACGTACAAAGACAGCCGACGCTATTAAATTTTATTATAATATTAGAAGGTTTCTCTTGATTTATGTCATCAGTATATACATGGTGTCCCACCGAAAAGCCTCTCCCTTTCACTCCTTTATTATCATTTCTTACCGAATGATAAACTCTCTTGGGTTTTACTACCGAACTAATATCTTCAAAAAGACGAACTACTTTTTTCACAATCTTCAGAGAATAGCCAACATTTGGATTTCTTTCTTGAAGCACTCTACTTGTTTGCTTAAAATTTCTTCTTCGCTCATCATACACAAAAATTATTTCACGTCTCTCTTGGTTATCAACCATGATTGTCGTTTAAATGACAACCACTGACAGTAGCGTTTTTTCAATTTAATATTTTTCAGTGTTGATAAAAAAGCATCAGGATTTATTCAGTTATAAATTTGAATTGTGACAACGTAGCATCATTGTTAGCAATATTTTACGAAAGAACAGTAAAATTTTTTGGAAATTTTAGAGGAGAATTTTGCGGTAGTCCAAGCGAATTTGATAATGAAACTTGATAATCATGCGTAGGATTCGAATATAAATCTAAAATTAATCCATTTAAACAGCGATTTGAATTTCATATTTCGAGAACTAATAAAGAAAAAAATACTTATTAATCACCGAATAAGACTTTGAGGTCTCTAATATCGCTATATAAAATTTTATCAAAATTGATTAATAAATAAAGGAGTTGGGGGCTTTTCGGTGGGCTGTAAATATAGCCTTTAAGGATTCCAAATTAGCTACAGCTATTGAAACATTGGGGATTCATCATTAGAAACACTAAAAATTTCAATAGTATATTCTGTGTGAAAGTCTAGTAAGTTCGACATTGAAATATAATTGTGTTATTTGGAACCCTCAATTCCGGTCACAATTTTATAAATTTTTGCATTTTAAAACTTTTGGTTTCTATTCTATTTGTCACCATGATCAAGTTGAACTTCGAGAGACCTATGGCCACAGACAGAAAAATTTCCAGTCCCGTTTTTTTTCAGAAACTGTCAAGGGAGTGTATACTTTTTTCATGAGTTATAATTGTATGTTCCTAGAGTTGGCAGGAGGTCACTTGTCACATGTCGTTTTATGATGATATTCCAAATCCATTAATCCAGCGTAATTATCTTCATCTCACTGCATTATAACTATCATTTTTGTGTAAAAATACTCGAACCTTGATCTTCTGTTTCTTACTGCACTGCAGACCTTCCTATTTAACATTATGCGGTTATCAGTATTGACTCGCATTTTATCGAATTCACCTTGTATAGGTGTGCGATGACTCGGTCACCTTTAAACGTTTCCCTATGAGAAAATTGTTAATATCTTTTCATATACCGGCTTTTCATAATTAACTTGAACATAGTGATTTAACACGGGAAAACGGTTTTTTCTTTTTTCATGCTCCCCAGATTACTTTAATTAAAAATTATTTATCTAAATTTGTTTCTATTAATCGTACGGATGTAACAGAAAAATATCTGAAGGTAAGTCATGCTTCAATGTTAAAAATATATATATTTAAAGATTTAAAAATTTTTAGTTCAAACTAAGCGCCAACTGTATCGACCAATTAGATTGATTTAATTTGAATGGGCCTTATTGGCCTATTCATTACGGCATGTATCTACTTACTTTGGATGGAGAATGGGAAATCGAAGTTGCCAACTGTCATTATTTTAGAATCCAAAAAATGATTATTTGCGATTAATGACTAAATAAGATTCACCTTACGCAAGAGCTAGAAGAATGAGTAAATAAAAATTCATCCTTCTGTGCCAGACCAGATAAAGATTTAATAAAAATAATTCCTAGTGCACATAATATTGCAGAATTTAGATTTTTCTGGCCTTGCAAACAATATTCCTTAGCACAGAAGCACTTTTACAACATTGAACAGGTAAGAGGTACATTTGCGGTATGAACGTTGTCATGTTAAATATTGTTTTTTTATAAATAAATAAAAATCTTCAGAAATTTTACGGAGTGGATTTTGATATCAATACATTGATTTTCGATTTATTAAGTAAATTCAACCATCAACTGCATTAAACAATGTTCTGTGAGTTATTTAAATTCATAACATGGGTAAATTTTTATCAACTTTTGTTTTAGTTAAGTGCGCAACCGAGCAACCATGTCCCAACATACGATTAGTACTACTCAGGGTATATCAGAAATACTGGATAATTTTTCATTCCTGATAGTAACGAATAGACCAATGAGAACCCATTGAAATTAAAATCAATCTAATTGGTCGGTATAGGTAGGTACTTAATTTGAATGCCAAATGTTTAAAACCTGATTTTTTTTCTTTTAACATTGAAGCATTATTTATGTTCAAATATTTTTCCGTTACATCTGTACGATTAATAGAAACAAATTTAGATAAATTATTTTTTAAAAAACAAACAAAATCAGTTCGAGATTTGCTAACTGAAAAGTAAACGTTCAAAAATTATTTAAAGATACGATTGAGTCTTGCTATAGCTTAATTCAATAACAAATTTCCTTTTTATAAATCAGTAATTGATTCGCATTGAAAATCATTCAATTGACGAAAATTTCTACGTGTATAGGTCTTTGATTTTCTCGTGAACCGCGAGGTGCGCGGAAGTGGAACTTATTAACAGCGGTAATTTAACCCATTAAGTACCAATTTATTTTTTTGTTAAAATTTTATAAACGCATGGGTTATTTTCATTGTACGTAATCATTATAACATGGATTGGGTGTTTACAATTGTCAAAAATTTTCGATTTTTTAAATATAGGCTGTCCTATAAATAGGACGCTGGCACTTAAGGGTATCAAATCATACTGATGTTGCTGAAAAAATACAAATGACTTTGGGCTGAAGAATGTGGGACTATTTTTTATTGTTACTGATATTAAAAAATTATGCTGTGATCTTATAGGCCTTTGCCTTCTTAATTTGTATCAAACTCATTATTTAAAAAATTGTGACTCGTCGAGTTTTGTATCTAAACGACTGATATATGAAACATTTTCGCCGAATATGAAAAACCGTTCTTCTTTTTTATTATTATTAATCAGTATATTTTCGAAAATGTTAATAGACCGAACGAGCGAACAAACAAAAGCGCTTCTTCCATATACTCGTGCGCCCAAATTGATTCTAATTAATTAATAAATAATTGTTTTACAAAATAGTGTGTTGGCACATACCATTTTAAGCTGTCTGTGAAGTTCTTTAAAATGTTCATGATCCTGGAGAAGTTTTTTTAACTTTGACCTGGTTGTAGCTGCTGATGATCTAAATAAATAAACAGTTTTAATAGAAGTGTAACCAGGTTAATACTTTTAATAGACCGAATTTTTCACTTTTCGTTAAACGATCTATTAGATAAAGTATTACATAATTCAAATAAGTGAGAGCATTGAATTAAACGATATATAAGGGTAACTTATTTCATGGTCGTCTTTTCACGCTAATTAAAGGCAAAGAATTCGGTCTATTGTTATTAGCAAAGTTCAGCGCTTCCAAGCCATCTAGACAATCTGTCATGTCAGTGATCACTGTCCTATGCCGTGCACAATTAGTTTGTACTAAACGTGGTCGACTGGATGAGGACATTATCGCTATAACTTATAAGCGTCGATCACAATGTTTGTATATTAATCCAGAACAAAGTCTTGAAAATTAACTACTGTTACAATAATCTGATGCGAGTATAAATGTCAACACTCGTTTAATTTATTTTTAAGTATTATGATAAGATAGGTGTTAATTAAGGCGTGTTTTGCT
>QDEB01038190.1:0-15344 GCA_004193795.1 Asbolus verrucosus | reverse complement strand
AAATATCTACATGAAAGGTGGTTTCGTGTAGTGACAGAGAGAGATGAATTCTTTCTTAATTTGGTAAATGATAATCATCAGGGGTACTTTCGTACTCAGAGTTTACGCTTTGTTGTCCCAAAAATAAGAGTATGAAACTACTGACGTCAATGACATTACTGATGGTCTAGTATCAGAGTTGTATGACTAATAAACTCTGCTCTACCTCAAACTCTTACTCAAGAGGAACTCACCCCGGATTTTTAGAAGAATTTCAAATTCGGCATTTTCCTAAATTGTATAAGTAATTGTCAAACTCGTCACACATAACCACAAATGTGTCTTTCACCTCCATTTTAGTAACTTCTACGTTTAGTAGTTATATATAGTTTAATAGTACTTCTGAGAGTTATTAACAACAGACAAGACAACTAATAGTATTTTGCTATTAGTCAATTTAATGAACTTGTGTATTATTGGTTGCATAACTCATATGGTTGGAGTCTCAATCTCATTTTTTTTCAAAATTTGAATAATGTTTTTAATAATGCTTACTAAACAACATTACATTTTGATGACTGATGACTACAGAATTTAATATTTAAATTAATAATATAGATACCACATGAAAAAAAAATTAATAAGAATGTCAGAATATCTATGCAAATTGCTTATTTATATGTATATATTTACGTTCTAGTTTAGCTATTATGAATGATGAATGGTTTAAAAAAGGACATAAAAGGGGTCACTACTACTTAATTGTTAAACATACGTGTAAATGCATGCAGTAGGTACAAATCCTGCTTATATTAATGTATTTATTAGCAAGTTCGGTGTTTCATGAATGACAGAATAATTTATATGAACAGAATGCAGAATTTAAAACTGAAAATACAAAAGGAGAATTTATAATCTATTAACTTTTTTTACGAGTATTTAAAGTAAATGCCTAACCACTGGAAACGTACCACTTTTGTAACTAAATAGTAAAATAATTATTATGTAATGCATTTTCTTGATGATACCTATCCTGCAGAACTAAAAAGTATGAGCCGTTTGTATTTCGGAGTTATTGCAATGTTCTAAGTGAGGGAGAATGCAGGAATATGGTTTACCCCGACTTTTTGAAAATTTGAAAAATTCATTTATTTTTCATTATTGTGATCTCGTATACTTCAGCTTATTTTTTGTTATTTGGACCATGGGACCATAGGATTTCTAAAATGTATGGAAAATATAGTTATATTAATTAGCAATTTAATAAGTATTACTATTTAATTTATTAATAATTAAAAATATTTTACACTCCATTGAATTCGACTTTCTCATTGAAACACTTCGTGAAAATATAGCCTTCTTTCTTAGGACGGCTGCATGATTATAGAAATGTATCTTTAAATAACCTTCCATGAAACATTCTGCATTTAGAAGAGATTCTAATTTAATGAAACCATTTTATCTCAAATTCTAATTAAATTAAAAATTTCGTCTGTAGTAGGTACAACTTGTTTATTTGCATTATTTATTTGACCGCTTAATAAAGTGTGGGCATGGTTTGAGCAAATAACAAAATTACTGTTTTCGACGGAAGAAGAAAATTTCACACTAAGCGAGCAACCAATTTCATGTACATCCTTGATAAATTTGTTCTTAAGAAACGGATCATTTTATTTAAAATAAAAATGTAAAATCGGAGCATAGATAAGATTCGAGAAATTTTCAAAATAATAATTTTCATTTGTTACAAAAACTTAGTGACTTTTCTGTTTGGGAACACCAGAGAAATATTTTATAACGACTGGGATTAATGGGTAATGAGTCATACTACGAGTTTATTCGCTTAATTAATAAAATTATCCCTTCTTTGTGGACTCTATGATAAGAATACAGAAATATTCAAAAGACATATTTCTTTATTGTCAGGAGTGGGGAGAAGAAGATTTGAAATGATCATAAAAACTGTTTCATAGCATCTTCACATTTTGGTGCAATCAAATGTCTTTGTGTTTATTAAAGTAATTTTAAAGTTGGTGAATTGAAAAAATGGACAAACCGTCTGGTACAAGGTAAATAATTATTCTGTTTCACCCTCTGCCCTACGATAAATTCCATGTGCCCCACATTTTAATTTTAGTAGATATTCGTGGTGGGAAAGACGTACGAAAATCGAAAAATGCTTACTCGTATTAACCGCATTTTCCCTTCTCGTGATCATTTACCTAGCATCAAATTTACTAATGAAATTTCGATCTAGTAAGTGCTGATATTAATTTAAATGCCATTTTCCAAACTAGAACTTTCTAGATGAGGCTCTTCAACAAAATATCTGTTTAACTGAAAAATGCATTCAAGTCTCGGCGAACATTTTGGAAAAAATCGACAAAACCGTCGATCCTTGTAACGATTTTTACAGATTTGCTTGTGGTAACTTTGTCAAAAAAACGATTATACCTGACGATAAAACATCAGTATCTTCATTTTCTAACGTTGGGTAGGTTATTAAGAACGTAATCACGCATACAACATTATTTTAATATTCAGTGCCAAAGTAACTCTTCAGTTAATGAAAGTGTTTGAAGAACCCGTCCGCGATGGCGACCCCAACACTTTAAAACTTCTTAAAACCATTTACAAATCGTGCATGAACACTACAACAATCGAAAAACAGGGTTTACAGTTTGTTAAAAAGGCGTTTAAAGATTTGGGAGGTTGGCCTGTTATAGAGTCGAATCATTGGAATGAAAAGAATTTCGATTGGAAAAATCTCTTGTATCGACTTAAAAGAACTGGCTGGAGGCGTACAGTTTTCTTTAATATGTACGCCAGCATAGATTTGAAAAATTCTTCGAAAAGGATTCTTACAGTGATGATTCCTTCCATTAATTAGTATTGCCAATAATTAATTCATTTTAGATTACACAACCTTGCATGCCTTATGATAGATTAAAAAAAGGGTTTAATGATAGTGATGTTAAGGCATCTTATGACTATTTGGTGAATTTAGCCACACTTTTTGGTGCTGATAAATTGCATGCTTCTGTCGAAATGAAAGAAGTTATTGAATTTGAAATTAACATAGCCAAGGTAATATCATAGTTTCATGATTATCAGTTTACCTAAGAATTTGAGTTATAGATTATGATTCCTTTCAACGAAAGAAAAAATACTTCCCTAGAATACAATCCTGTAACAATTCGGGAATTACAAAGAAATTTCTCCAGTATCCCATGGTTACAGGTTATTAACAATTATTTATCCCCAATAGACATGTATACGTCTGACGATATTGTCAATGTAGCCCTACCAAAATTCTTGGAAGATCTAGAAGATTTACTTATTAAAACAAAAAAAAGGTTTGATTGTTTTTGAATTACAGTAAAATTTCGTGACTGTCTTAACTCTGTACACAATGACATAAGACTATTTAAAAATATCCAATCAAAGAAGCCAAAGTGTAATATGAAATTTGACATTGCACAACAACACAAAAAGAGGTAAAATACCGTTTCCATTTGTTTGAGGAAATAATTACATATTCCTTTTTATTTTTAAAACCATGGAAACTATAGTTTATGAGTCACTAATGTGACTCATAAATTTTCTATTTGTGGTTGTCCAGTTTAGTGGCCCACTATATAGCTGATAATTAGCTTCCCTGTTATTGGTTAAATGTGAACGGAGTTAAGATATACTAACAGCGACCGCCGTATGGTATCAAGATTTTTTTCTGCTTTTTCTTTCAGAATTTTAGCCAATTATATGTTTTCGAGGATTTTAAGAGATTCAGTGACTCACTTACCAGAAGTTTTTAGAAATGCAGAAGTTGAGTATTTCAGAATTCTTTATGGGAAACGTGAGTCTGCTCCTAGGTGGAAACAATGCGTTTATGAAGCAGAGAGGTACGTGTAACAATTCCAGCAATTATTATCAAGTAACTGTAAAAGTTTAGGTTGAACATCGCCGTATCTTCTATTTATGTAAAAAGATTCTTTGACAGAAGCATAAAAAATAAGGTGGTTGAACTGGTATTGGATATTAAAGGGTCTTTCCTTGAAACATTGAGAAAATTAGGATGGATGGATCGGAAAACGAAAAAACATGCGCTTGTCAAAGCAGAGAAGATGAATTCTTTTATTGGCTACCCAAATGAATTTTTGGACGACGATAAAGTTGAGGAATATTATGAAGGGGTAGCTGCTGCTTCTGCAACCATTTTTGATCATTAAATTTTATTTGTGTTCTAGTTAGAATTGAGTTCTGACGAGTACTACTTGAAGACCACTTTCAATCTTTCTTCTTTCTCTCACATGAAACACATCAAAAAATTGAGAGCACCGGTAATCAAGGCCGATTGGCGATCGCAAGGATACTCTTTTTACGTCAATGCGTTTTACGATCAAAACGAAAACGCTATTGGTAAAATTTCAGTCATCCACAGATCACCTTCAGAAGCTTTCTTTTCCAGAGTTACCAGCTGCTGTATTGCAGGAGACGTTTTTTGACCCGGCAAGGCCCCAATATATGAATTACGGCGCAATTGGGGAGATAATAGGTCACGAAATAACCCATGGTTTCGACGATTTTGGTAGACAGTATGATGAAGAGGGCAATGTGGTTGATTGGTGGGAACCGGAAACAAACAGAACTTTTGCGAGGAAGAGTCAGTGTCTCGTGGAGCAATACGGCAACTATACTGTCCCAGAAATTGAGATGAATTTGAACGGGGTTAAAAATTTGGGGGAGAATATCGCCGATAATGGCGGCATAAAAATTGCTTATAAGGGTTATCTCAAGTGGATGGAGAGGAACGAAGCGGAATTTGCTTTGCCTGGCCTTCCGTACACTCCGCGACAAATGTTTTGGATTTCTGCAGCCAACAGTTGGTGCATTAAATACAAGAAAGAGGCGCTCAAGCAGCAGATCACTTTGGGATACCACGCACCAAATTACTTCAGAGTTGTGGTACCGTTTATGAATTCCGATTATTTTGCGAAAGATTTTAATTGTCCCTTAGGCTCGCCCATGAACCCTAAGTATAAATGTCGAGTGTGGTGAAAGGATTGGGGGGCCACTTTAGTGTCAGATATTTGGTGTAGTTTATAATTAGAAAATTACAAACACCATGAATTATGTAGGATTGTTTTATATACTGAATATATTTTTAAAAAAGTGGACTGATTATTTTAATGTAATAAAAAAGAATTCAAAGAAATAAGTAACGTGTGTTATACCTACATAAAAATATTGAAATTTTTTCATTATTCAGTATAATGGATAACTCTAATTCTTGTGGAGGTGGTTAATAACGGATACATCCATCTGTTAACGCACGAGGTTTTATTAAGATATTAAATGATAGCATTATCAAAACGCAACTTTAAATTGGATAGGTACCTACATAAGAATTTATTTTAGTACATTTTATCAGATGAATATTAAGATTGCCTCAATATTTTATTCATGCAGGTATGATTTATACATAGATAGAACATACTTACAGTGTGTCGAAAAAAAATTATGGAATAAGATTTCTAATGACGCAATTATTTGATTATAATCAATAGTTGTATGTGTTCAATTTTAGATCTGCAATAAAGCAGCATATACACTTTTATGTATTATTTTGCTACGAAATTTTCGAAATAATAATTGATCACATTTAAATTATTACATTATAGATTTAATATATTTCATTGTCGCTGTCACTGATTATCGAATGAAACGAATAGTTCGAAGTTATTTTAATTTAATTTTCATTTGTCGTATTATATGCATTGAAGTTTTTTCTTGTGATTCGTGGTTGACTAACATAAATGTTGTTTTTTAAAAGCTATTCCGTAAAATTTCGCAAAAATCCAATATTTTGTGGAAATTTAAAGCTACTTAAGTGGAGCACTTGCACTGTTCGTGAATCGATGTTTTAAGTTAAACTTGACATTGGTGTTCACGTGAAGGTTCTTGTATTATATTTAATAACTACGATTATCCATTTCGTTTAGAATTTATACTTAACGAGAGAAATTATAAAACTTCATCTCGGGTGCTTTTTCAAAAAGAATGATTTAAAATGAGAAAATTTGTCGATTTTGAGCATTCTGGTTCCGCCTCTATGATGTATAGTAATATAGGTATCTAATTTCTCTTAAATAGTTGAAAACATTTAGTATTGTTTTCTCAGCAAAATTATCTTATTTTTGGCAATTATTAAAGATAAGAAATTGAATTACTTTTATAACAGCAAATTACAAAATATTGCAGTATTGTAAAATAAAATACCTTTAGTAAGTAGTTAGTATATAGTTAGGGTATGACAATTGTTCATGTTGGTATAAATATTAAAAGAAAAATAAACGAAATTAAACGATTTCAATGTTTTATTCAGTTAATACGTAATGAAATATGGCATTATTTGGTGTTCGATTTGATTTTTACAAGAAATTTACAAAATCTTGCCAATTATATACGCTATTTAAATTTCGAAAAATTCACCATAAGAAATAATGCAGTTGTCTGATACTCGTGCCCTCTTTAATTTCAGTAAGTTGAAACTAAGTTCGAGAGTACAAAAAATATCTCCCATTTTTAACATTACCTGCTAGTGAGTAGGCTTCTGAAATTTAAAAATGAAGGATAAATGAATCAAAAATCTACTTAGTGTGAACATTCAGAGATGGAATAGAACAGTGACATATTTTTTTACAAATCGGAGGGCAGAAAAAATTAATAAAAGAAAATGTAATAAGAGAAAAAATTGAAATATGTGAGAAAACAACAAAAATAGAATGCAAAATCGTCTATAGGAACAAAAATGTCGGAATTTATGAAGGAAAGATAAAAAAACAGTAAGACAAATAATCTTAGCGTAACTAAGAAAAAATTGGGAAATATAAATGATTGATGAAGGCAGTGTTTGGTCATTTATTCTCTTTTCTTACACCTTTAAATTTCACCGTCTTACATTAAATTGTAATTATGGGATCAAATAAAAACATTCTGTTGATTTATTAACTGAATTATTTTAATTAAAATTTGTATCACTTCGGGTGTATGATTTTTTTTTCCTTGCTAAATAAAATTTTCTTTCATCCTACCTCCATTTTTCTTTTCAATATTTAGCACCAGTTTTTTTTTCTAATTTTATGCATCTATCCGTTGATGACTTCCCCGATTACCTTCTCTTGTCGCCATTTATTATTAAAATTCTGACATACATGATACATGAAGACTGAAACGTAAACCCACTATTCGCATCAAAAATTATGTAGTGTGGTTAGAGTGAAAACAAAAGAAAAAAAGGAAGAAGCCACAAGTATTATTTGGATTATTATTATTAATGAAAAGTTTTAGAGCAATCAGACAGAGGCAATCATTTAAAACTGAGGGCTGATGTGTAACAGGTAAAAGTGGAGAACTAAGTCAGTTTTGAAAATAATCATTGCACGTTACATGATAACTGTATCAATTGTGAGAAATTGAAAAAAAAGTTTGAATTTAAAAAGCAAAAAAATTATGGTTAAGGTTACAGTTTAACGTAAGGAATCAACTGATTTATAAATAACATAATTCTCTCATTTTTCTGAGTGGTGTATTTCTTGTTCTATAAAATAGAGATTCCCATATCAAATGGCGTAAAAAAGCGAATATTAACATATCTTTTAAATGGTTAAAAAATAGCTGCAGTGATTTATTATAACATGTTGAAAAAAAAGTGGAATTTTGTTGAAACACACCTTTTTAATGTTACTGAAAACAAAATTAAATTATTTTTTAAATGAAACCATTAATATTTCATTCTAAAATTGATAAAGTTAACACATCATTAATGTTTCGCCTTTCGTATTATTAGTTTACACTGTGGAATATCACTACAGGGATCTTGTCATGATCTTCCATAAATATGTCAATAAATATGTAGTTTAGTTTATCTCATCTGAATCTGGAAAATTTATCACCTTAATGTCATTCAAATTTGAATCATTACGAAAAAAGTCAAAAACCGGTTCAATGTGTTTGTGGTATAAACAAAAGGATTAAATTTGCCAGTTTAACAGCCTGTGTTTGTCATTTCAATAAACCTTTAAATGATGGACTGCACGTAAAAATACACAATTCGATTGTTATTAGACAAATATTTTAAGTTAAGTTAAATTCTGATGGTCATCATTACGAGGTCGTTTTTAATCTCTCTTTCTTTTAACAATTTTTTTTCCTTTCTCACGTTTCAAAAAATTTGTATCTGTCAAGTAATTTTTACAGGTCACCTTTGTGTATTTAAATAAAGATCAAATTAGAATTTGATGTTTTTTTTATCATAATACGTAAACGTATCCCAAAATTTGTAATCCAAAATTTTTCCATTCGGGGTTAGTGTGCTCTTTCGCATCGGCATGTTTTTGACGCTTATACTCTGATTCATTTGTCAAAATCAAAATTCCGTATTACACTCAAAAATCGTTCAAAAAAACAAGGGGAACTAATTTATACACTGGCGTAATAGATATTCTACCAACAGAATTAATAAACGCTTAAACCGTTGAAATCATTAATTATTTTTTATACACTTATATATAAATTACATTAAAAACTCGCTTCTCGATTTTGCAACAACTATAAATAGATTCCAAACAGGTCAAATCATTATCATAAAAAATTCTCGATTTCAATTCATGAAGCTTGTTTGCTCTTACTACTTCTCTTTGGCATCTTATTAGTTATCAATTAATTGAAAAGAATAGAGGTAGGAGCATAGAGGAAGTCGGCAAACAATGATTATATACAAAAAAGTGCGTCATTGACTGTGCAGTCTCCAGCAGTCGGCGTTTGTGTTATATTCGATTCTTTTACAATCATGCCTCTGAGGTGAGTGTCGTATTTCTTCCTACTTTCTGTGAAATCAACAATTTTTTTCGTTCGAATTTTTAGACAGGATTCTTGGTGGAAGCGCAAAACCAAATTAGAGCGTAAATTGATTGTAGTAGCTTTTGCCTCGCTTCTTTTAGCGGCAGTTTTGTTACTTTCGTTGTTATTTTGTAAGAGTATACGTAAGTATTTTTTATTATTTAACAATAACTATTCACTAAATAAAGGAATCTAAGCAATTATCTGAACACTGTTGAAATGTGAAAAGTCACTGGAAATTTTCCAAAGAATTAATTCGGTATTTTTAAAAATTATACGTTTTAATAATTACGTTAAAAACGTGGATCCTGTAAGTAGTCGTATTTTTCTGCCGAAAAAATAGTCGCTCAGTGATATTTGATAAAACATTTTCCGTGATGTTTTCTCTTAAATATCTAATTAAAAAAAAAAAAAATTATAGAGTCGGTCTGTTAAACTATCGATATTATGTTGCACCATGCATTTATAGTGGATGCGTTGATGACCTAGTGTCGAAGAACCGAATTTAAAAGTATAATTTAACAAAAACCAATTTACAAGACGTCTTACAGTAATCAACAGATGTTTCTTTCATCTACAGGAAAAAAAACATAATTATTGTATTCGTCAAAGGTTACTAATAGTTTTTTCAAAAAACAACATTTTACAAATTAGCGTTCTTCTCCTCATAAATATCCCCAATTCTTGAAAAAACTAGGATTTTTCCATATCTATACATATTTTTAAGAAAATTTCTCGTACGCCAGTGACCATCGAAGTTCAGATTATTGAATAGAAAATAACAAATTATTTTAATTATAATTTTAATAATATCAAAAAACTACTCTGTTAATTAATAATTCCGCTTGGAAATAAACTTCAATAATTGCAGATTATAATTTCACCATTTGTAGAAATTACAGAAAATCTCAAAAATTTCGAAGTAATTGCACCGTTTCAGTTTAAAAATAGTTACTAAAGGTGGTTTAATAGCTTCTATGTAATTTCAATAATTCCAGTCTGCTAGCACTGCTTCAAAAAACGTAATTCCGGTGATTTCATCATTTCGATTTAACATTAAATAAAATGCACTTTATCGAATTAAATTGAATAAGTCATACAATCAAATTTGGAAATTTTCGTGTTAATTAAAGATAAGTGTTGAGAGGAAAGGAGCAAAACATTGTATATTTTCATAAAGTAGGTAAAGTCAAAACTGCATCTACTGAAATGAAAACAATCAGTTGACATTACAGTTTGTGAATATAGAGGATGCTGGGGTTGGAGTGGGGTGCTGACGATGTTAATACGGACTGTCCACGTTAACCTCATTAATATTTTGTAAAGGAAATTGACTAAATAATCAGAGCTTACGGAACTTTTGACCTTTGAAAAAGCAAATATTTTTTGATTTTGATTTTGATTGTTTAAGAAATATTCACAGTAATACTGTTTGTATTACTCAGTAAAATTAACTTCCTTATATAGAACATAGTGCCCGAAATTTTATCAGTGGAGGTAGCATCGCATCATCTCGCCCTCCGCAATTATTTTGAGATTTTCTTCAGCACAGTAAAATCTCCACAGCAATCCAAAAATAATGAGATTTAACATCATTGCGTACATTTTTTAATGGAGTTTAAAAGGTCTTTAGGTCTACGGGATCTAAACTGATTTAAAGATGGGTCCGCGAATAACAAATAGTTGAGGACCCCTGATATTGAAGATATTTCACAAGTTGACTGAAAAGATATATGTTTAAAATTAATGTAGATTTTTGTCATCTATTTTTTTATTTATCTTTACTATATTTGTTTATATTTGTCTACACTAGTCCTTAATCATATAGGCTCTACCCACACTGACTACTATCCAGGAGCTAATGTGGATGGTATAAACAATTTTTTACTGTTGTTATTATTAAATATTAAAATATATTTCAAAGTACCACAAGGACAAACAAACGCTTATTTTATACAAGACAAAAATAATTATATTCTGTCCACACTAACCCCTGGTCTCCTGTAGTTTGTTAATTTTTAGATGACATTATTTATATTGGCTTTTACCGTCGACGCTTATGGCATAATGTTCTGTGCATGTTTAGCTGAAATATGCATATATTACGTTTTAGCAGAAACGTATTGACTTTTCGATCTTTGATCTTTCGATTTTCACTAATGTTTTATTAAATGTTTATGACTGGTAAATTTTCGTGTCAGTTTAATTTGGCAGATGATTTTAATTGCAGTTTTATAAAAATATCTACGCATTACTCCTTTGGAAAAACACATTTCATGTAATCATTATTGAAATAATAAGCGACAAATAATTTTTTTTCTACTCACATTCTCTCTCCTGACAACTCCAGTGAACATCAAAATCAATCAAATTGACAGAACTATTAATAGTAACGTGTTATTGTAAATAACAAGTTTTTTTGATGCATTTCGGCATTAAATGAATTTTGTTCCATTTTTTCTAAATGCACTGTTCATTGTAATCACCTTGATAAAATTTGCAGATTCAACGTTCCTCGGATCAGACGATATTTGTCTTACTAGGGAATGCGTCCAAACCGCCGGAGAAGTGTTTCGCAACATGGACGAAAGCGTAGATCCGTGCCAAGATTTTTACAGATTCGCCTGTGGAAATTACATTAAACATTCACTTATATCAAATGACAAAACCTTCGCTAACACTTTCACAGTAATCAACGACGTGCTTCAAGAACAAATCAAAATTTCCCTCGAAGAAGGACTTACGCAAGCAGAGCCCAAACCCTTCGTCGTAGTCAAAAAATATTACCGAGCTTGTAAGAACAAGAGTAAGTGATCACTGAATCGTGTCATATTAACTAGTGAAACTAGTAAAAATCTTCAGCTTTGACTGAAAAGTATGGATTGGATATCGCCAAAACAATTCTTTCCGATATTGGAGGGTGGCCGATTTTAGAAAATTTTTGGAGCGAATTTACTTTTAGTTGGATCAACAATATAGCAGCTTTAAGAAGAGTTGGTTTGTCTGTTAACAGCCTATTAGACATTTCAGTGGGACTAGATTTCAAACACTCCACCAAAAGATTGATACAGGTTTGTCAAAATTCCAGCGAAATGTATCCAAAAACTATTTTTTGATTACAGATTGACCAACCTGCTTTAGGTTTGAGTAGAGAATACCTTGTTAAAGGTTGTAACGATAGAATAGTTAAGGCCTATTACGAATATATGGTAGACATAGCAGAGATGTTTGGTGCTGATAGATATAAAGCCAGTGAAGAACTTTTAGAATCGTTAAAATTCGAAATAAAATTAGCTAATGTAAATATTTCATTACAGCGGATATTGAAATAATCGAATTCTTTCAGTTTTCACTTTCTCAAGAAGATAGACGCAATATTAGCAATCTATATAACCTCTTAACTATACAAGAATTGGAAGATAAGTACAAACATATACCATGGCTTACAATCATTAACACTATTATGCCGCCAAATGTTCGGGTCAATCGAACCCAACCAGTATTGGTAGGTGTTCCGTATTATCTAGGAGCCTTCGAGAAATTAATCACATCAACTCCAAAACGGTAGCATTAGAAGAGTCGGTTTGTCAAAAAATATATCAGACTGTTTTAGAGTGCAAGCGAATTATGTTATGTGGAGAGTGGTCAAAGACCTAATTTCTTACTTGAACCAAGAGGTAAAAGATCGAGAATTGATATTTAAGCACGCTATTAACGGTATCCAAGAAAGTCCACCTAGATGGAAGGAGTGTATAGATGAAACCACAAGTTTGTAAGTTTACTAACTAAGATCTAGCTCTGACAAAACAGATTTTTGCAGACTTCCAATTGTGATAGGTGCCATGTATGTACGCAAATATTTCCATGTGGATGCTAAGCAGAATGCTCTTGAAATGGTGAAATACATCAAAGAGCAGTTCAAAGACATTCTTCGGTCGATAGATTGGATGGATGCAGAGACGAGGAAAAGTGCGTTAGACAAAGCGAACACCATAGTGGATCATATAGCTTACCCAGATGAATTATTAGATGATAAGAAGATTGAGGAGTTGTATGATAAGGTAAAAAAATCTTTTCAGGGTCCTTTTTTTTGATTCGTTACTTTTAGTTAGAAGTAGACGAATACCAGTTTCTTTATTCTGCTTTGAATATCAGCAAATTTGCTATGGATTATAGTCTGAGTAGGCTACGAGTACCAGTTAATAAGACCGACTGGAAAGAGCACGGTTTTCCTGCACAAGTCAACGCCTTCTACCACCCTCTAGAAAACAGCATTAGTATAATTCTCCCGAACTTTGTTTTCCAAATTTTGATGGCTTAATTCTTCAGCTTTCCCTGCTGGTATTCTCCAAGGCGTCTTCTTTCACAAAGACAGACCTAGATATATGAACTTTGGCGCGGTTGGTTCTGTAATTGGACACGAAATCACTCATGGTTTTGACGATACAGGACGACAGTTTGACAAAAATGGTGATCTAGTTAACTGGTGGAAAGAAGAAACGAAAATTAAATTTTTGGAGAAAGCTCAGTGCATTATTCAGCAGTACAACAATTTTACAGTCCCGGAAGTGAAGATGAAGGTAATTTTGTATCTTGTACTTCCGTTTGTACAACCTGAAGTTTCAGTTGAATGGGGTTAGGACTCAGGGCGAGAATATAGCCGACAATGGCGGTGTGAAACAGGCCTATCTGGCTTATCAGAAGTGGCAAAGGGGCAATGCTCCGGAACCGAAGTTACCAGGGCTGAAGTATAACCCTCGACAACTGTTTTGGGTGTCTGCTGCACAGATCTGGTGTTCGAAACATCGGCCGGAAGCAGTGGCTCTGCAGGTTACGGTGGATGCACATTCTCCGGCAGAATTCAGGGTATTAGGGCCGTTTAGCAATTTGGACTACTTTGCTAAAGATTTTAATTGCCCGGTAGGAAGTAAGATGAACCCACAGCATAAATGCTCGATTTGGTAGATCGTCGGTTCTATTTATATTGTACAATTTATTGAAATTAAAAGTTTCTTCGTCTTTCCATTATAAAACTTATTTTCCTGGTTGTTAGGTCTATCTTCACCTGTTTTGGTTATCAAATATTTGATGTCCTTAATTAATCTTTTTGTTTATATGAAATTTCTTTATCTTAGACATTGTAAGTGTACATAATTTTTGTAATCATATATTATACATGTTACTTATTAGGGTCATTCATATTTCATGATATGTTTTACATGGATTTTATGAACATCACCTCTAACAATTAAGCAAACCACGACAGTCTAAATTCATGAACACCACATTCCTGCTACTTTTTTATGCGGCCATGCGACCATAACCTATTTAATTATATTTGGTCGTGGTTATACATTTTACTCTCTACAAAACCTGTAATGATAATAAATCTTACTTGTTTTTAATCATAAGAATATTTATTACTTGAATTTCGTAATTTTTTCCCAGATTTCACAATGTAGCATATATACTTACTTAAAAATACGTACGTAATAATCATTTTCTGTGAAAATTGATCATTTGTATATTTGACGAAATAAAGTGACAGTGAAAAAATTCACAGCCCCATTTTAATTACTTCCTTCTCCTTCCTTTCCTTAAATTTTACATATTTCGATGATTGGTTGCTTATTGTACTTAAAAAAAGGCAATTTGTACCAGGAAAGAGTTTAGTGCTGTTCTGCAGCGAAAGAATTTAATTTGTGGCACAGAAC
Source organism: Asbolus verrucosus (assembly GCA_004193795.1). Taxonomy (NCBI): domain Eukaryota; kingdom Metazoa; phylum Arthropoda; class Insecta; order Coleoptera; family Tenebrionidae; genus Asbolus; species Asbolus verrucosus. The sequence continues at coordinate 750 of QDEB01038190.1, read as the reverse complement.
ATGTAAAATTCTTAAAAATAACTTTTTGTTCGTTTTCGACGGTAATAATCAAATAGTATTGTAATTCTTTTGCAGATAAAAAATAAATGATTATCATTTATAATACAGCGAGTGACATGTGACGAGTAACATAATCAGTAATGTTTTTCCTTCATTTTGACTCGTGCTACACACTTGTTGCTTTCAGTTTTTGTGATGATGAAATGAAGGATAAAAATTCTCATATATTATGTTTATGTCATCGAGTTGTATTTCAGCGAAAATTTCACGGAAATACAGAGAAATATCATGTTGACAGATATGTAATACTGTAACAGAGTAGATAATATTTAAGTGTCTCGATTCATCTGAATCAATGCTTCGTTAAAACAACTTGGAAAGTGCTTGATTTTAACAGCAAAATGAAAATCATGCTAGAAGTTTGTTTTGCTCATTTGCGTTTCTTCATCTTCTTATGCCTTTTTAATTATATACCATTTGTTGAATTTGTTAAATTTTATTCTTCTTTCAATTGCGTGGGTAATGTTCAACTTCAGAGCAATAATATACTTATCTAGTTAAAAGTTCAAGTCACTATAATTTAAAAAAATATTGCCTTAGTTTTAATTTACCTAATTTGTTATTATTTAATGCTAATTAAATTATATTTTTTAATTTAGGTTTATAACTTATTTTGCTATTTTCTGGAAACGAGTGCAAACGAAAATATTTTGAGCTGATAGTAACTTCAAGCAAGTTTTCTCAAAACAT
>QDEB01038186.1:0-11512 GCA_004193795.1 Asbolus verrucosus | reverse complement strand
TTAATAATGGAACCATTTTCCGGGTGACAAAAAATGTAGTATGTCACGATATCAGAGGAATGGGGAATGCTGCCAGAAATTTTATATCTTGATTCCGGTGCAACAGTGGTGTGGAAGTTGATGCAGTTTTTAACGATTTATTCAAACCAGGAAATCGAAAATTGTAATTCCAAAGTTTCCTTGAAAATATTCTTCAAAATCGGAAAACTTGCGTATATGCTCCCGTAAATTTCGAATTAAAAAATTTGTTTAAATACACAAGCTGGCATATTTAAAGGTTTAAATATGTCGTATTTAATTATATTTTGCTAAATATTTTACTTAATTAACTTCGATGTTTAAAACAATAAAACCGAGTTTTTCACAATTTTTATTTCAGATGAAAACATTAAAATTCCACTTTTTTCTAGAAATTAACGTCACAGTTTAAAATTTAATCAAAGTACCTAATACCTTACAATAAAATAAAATACCTATCCATACGTGTTTGTAATAATGAAGTCTAGAAACGTGAAATGAAACTAATCTTAAAATTTTACTAACAATTATATCAATTACAGTTTTTATAATTTTACAATTCTCTTTCCTTGTGCCTCATTGTTTGTTATTGCCTTTTTTTAAATGTATTTGAATGTAACAGCCACATTTAACCTTTTGTAAACCTGAAATTTAGCGACCAATACATTTATTTTGTAAGATATAAAAGCGACTAGTTACTTCCTGTTTATTCAAATTTTATTTCGCTTTTAACTCTCGTAATCGTCTTTTTACACATTTTTACTCTCTTTATCGTTTGTTCCATTTTATTTTAAACTGAAATTTTGTGGAAGATGTACGAAGTTTGGTCGCAATCATTCGAATCTGAAAAAAACTCAAAGAAAATTAATATAACTAGATAGAATTTCCCTGAAAAAATCGTATAAAAAAATGTTTCCGTTTGCACACCTCCACAAAATGAACAAGCAAAAACGATTTATTGGTAAAGCTGGAAGGTAACATCTTTCGCATTTTTTCACCTGTTAAAGGGAAAAAAATTGTTAATTCACTTTCCCATTAATTTGACCGCCTCTTACCCCCAAACGTGTTTATAAATTCCGCGATATCTCTTCTCGCCACGTCACCCTCATCCACCTCCTTAATTAATTTAAAACTTATTTGATCACGCTTGCACCAATTAGTTTTTAACGAAAAAAAAAGCCAAATTTAATAAACAAACTCTTTCGCGACCAAATAACTGCCACGTCCAATTTAATTACGGCATTACCGGACAATTTTAATTACAATTTCATCTGTGGCGTTTCACCAACACGCACCGATCGTGGAAATCTCAAAACTGAAGTTTTAATTAATTAAATTTCCGCATTTGCAGGACGAACACACGATACTGAGGTCGTGGGCCGTCAAAGACTTCGCACCCAACGTTGCACAATACGTTCAGATTTTCAGGCCTGAAAATAAGCTGCATGTCAAGTTCGCCGAGTACGTCGTCTGCGAGGACGAGTTCAAGTACGCCCTTCTGGCTAACAACTGCACCTGTCCAGGGGCCTCCACTCTGGTTACGCTACTTCTTCACACTTCCAGGGGCCAGTAAGTAAGCTTTTGCACGCTCAAATGAGTCTGAAAAACACGTTCATGGATTGCAAATATTTTTTATGGTGTATGTCGTAACTTTTATGTTGATTTCCTGTGAAAACATAATTTTTAGCTCTACATGTACATTATATTTTTTATATTAGGTAAAAGCCGAAATTTCCGTAATAATATCGTTTTTATGCGTTCCTTAATGACCGTGTACACCTCTGAAAATTTTTATAACTTCAAGAGCAACTTTTCAACCACAAAAAATGGTTTAGTTGCACGTTTGGCTAATGGCTCGTCGGAGATATTAATAAGTTGTATCCGCCGCAGCTTTTATTCTTAAGCAGTGGATTCGGTAGATTAAGTCCTGAATTCCTGCGAATAAAATGTGTCGCGTTTACGAGATTTTCTTCATGCAGATTTGACGAGCACTTAAATTTTTATGTCGTTCCTATTGTGTTCTATACGACTTACTAGACGAGCACCTTCGCCGACAATGTTGCAGTTTTCCGTCGGCGTACGTGATCTTGTCGTTGTACGGCCGCGTCTGAACGAGACTTAACGGTGATTTGTTTGCAGAGAAGGGCAACAGTCTCAGGAAGAATGGCACAGGCTTTACGGGCGATGTTCTGGCAACGAGATTTATCACATAGTCCTCGGTGACAGCCGGTTTTTCGGCGAATACGAAGGGAAAAGCTTCACGTACGCCAGCTTCCACTCGCACAGAAAGTAGGTAAATTTGATGCTAGCCATCGAGGTTGCAAGATCACGAATTCGCCCGCCAACATTAATGTCGTAACTCACTGTGAAATCGACAGGAGCAGAGACATTTTTTGGAATATTCTCGGTTTCGATCAATTGCGCTTACGTGCTGCTTAAAACATTTCTTAAAAATGATTTTTTGCTGAAAATTTGCATTAAGCATAGTTCTGCATAAATGATTCTACAAATCAAGCCAGATTTTTGATATGTCATATATTTGAAAGTGTAAATAAATGGCTTTAACTCTTATCCTTTACACTTTGACAATAAGTAATTAATTATACTATTCTTTGTAATGCTCAATTTGACTCTATTTTTTTTTTAATGAACGCCGAAAATGTTTATTGTTTATTTAAAAAATTGGCTAATTTTGTCAAAAGTCAAAATGTTCTTCAATCCACGCCCTAAAATAATTTAAATTTTTGTTCTGCGATCAAAAGGGCATAAGTCGTTTAAATAAAATTTTCAATAGAGTTTAACTTAACATTATTCTTGAAAAATCATATTCGAAATTGACAATATTCATCGATTCGGAAATTCATAATACAGTACAACTTCGCTAATCCGGACAGGTGAATTTTAGGAACTATAAAAATATTTTTTAAAAATACACGAACAAAGCAAGAAATATGTTTTTAATAAATTCAATTGGATATAGAGGTAGTAGGTACATATTTTTTGAAGCAAATAACTGTTGTTTCAACTGACTCAAAGGAATTCCATCTTTATTTGATTGGTTTTTGTCCAGAACTGCGTCCTACTTTTTTTGATATTTTTCTTCAGTTATAGTTTTCCATGATGCATGCAAGTTCATGACAGCGTTCTTTAAATTGTAGGTCTTCAAAGTGTTGCTTAAATCATTGATTTGACATATTAAATGAGTTAATAGTTTCTTTCTGTAAGCTACTTTAATATTTTCCATAGGCTATATTAATGCTGTGCAGTTTAGGGATAAAAACATAACTCTTAAGTTTTCATCAACGTTTAATGCATCTTCTGTTGGATGTGATGGAGCATTATCGATGAGAAGCACTTTTTGTGGTAAATTTTTCTCGACCAAAAATTTTTTTACATGTTTGATTAAACATTTTCTGAACAACTCCATAAAAAATTGTTTGTATCATCCACCCTTTCTTATTGGCTCTATATTCGATAGAAAGTTCAATGTTTTTAAAACATCTAGGTTTGAGGGATTTCCCGAAAACAAGCAATGGTAGCTTATGCGTACCTGCTGCATTGAAACAAGGCATGAATGTAACCCTTTCTTTGGAAACTTTTCTGCCGAAAGCTGACTGTTCTTTTTCATGAACCCAAGTGGTGTTTGGTAAAGTTTTCCAAAATGCAGCACTTTCGTCAGCGTTATACACTTGGTGCTCTGATAAATTTATTTCATTGACCACTTTTAGAAACTTCTCTTGAAATGGTGCTACTGCAGATATGTCACTGGACACTTTCTCTCCACAAATTTTTAAAAAGCGAATCCCATGCTTTTGTTAAAATTTATTCAATCAACCAGAGCTCGCTAAGAGATCACTTTTTCCAGTTATTGCTTTATAAAAAACATCTGGCTTTTTTTGATGAAATTGGTACATGCAGATTTCTTTGTTGCAAGAACCATGTGTAGAAGACTTTTTCCATTTTAGGATGTTCATTTTGACCAACTTTTGGAAGCTAACCTTATTATTATTTAAATTTAAAATAAAATGAAACCTTGAAAGGTTGTTGACACAAACTGTCTAATTTTTGTTTTCTTTCGTTTGATGGCACATACCGTTGACTTTGGTATATTGAATTTTTCGGCCAGAACACGAATATTTTGATCATGTGCATACTTTTACCGGCGATGTATAATGAATGAATGCAACAATGCACCAGACGAAAATAATGCAAACGTTTAGCAGAAAAAAATTTGGGGTCTCCCCAAATTAATTTACGGAAGACGCACGTGATTTAAACAGTTTTCTAAATGTGTCCGGATTACAGAGTTGAGTTGCACAAAATTGTCCGAATTGCACCACTGTCATTATTACTGGAGTGTCCGAATTAATGTGTGTCCGCATTAGTGAAGCTGTAATAAAAATGTTGTCTTTTTGTGAATGATAACGTATATTTTTTCATATAGTCGCCAACAATTCTCAAAAACAATTTGATTATTATAAATAAGATTAAACGTTGTTCTAAATGCGATACAAATAAATTTCCAACTCGCAAAATTCGTGAGAAAAAACAAAGATTAAAACTGAAATATGAAAATATTTATGAAATTCCAAATATCTGTATGTAGTAATTTATTATGTATGTTTGGTAAAATTTGATCAAAATCAAAAAATATTATAATTGCTTGTGTCGATTTCACAAAGCATTTCAGTAGTTACATTCGTAGATATCATAGATATCGAAATATTTAAAAAGTTAAATTAAATGCAAAACTATTTTTTTTGTACATAATCGAATAACATTTTTAAAGACTTGTCCAAAAAGTATTTTTCTGGGCATGTGCTGAGCTTCCTCAAAATCGGCGAGCCTTGCAACTCGACTAGAACTAGAATTCGAGTTCGAGTGATAACTTCGATGTTTCCGTAGATATGGGGTCGCTCTAGTAGGGGTGCGACCCGCAGAATTGCCGGAGTTTTACGAGGACACGATTCTGCTGAATCCCGGTCCCAGACACATCATGAAGAAGAGCGACACGTGCTATTACATGAGTATAACGAAGGAAGAGAACTCGTCGTTTACGGTGGCGAACCAGCAGCAGGGCAACAACAATAATACTTCCACAGAGCCTGTCATCGTTACGGCGGGATCCGAGGACAAATCCCCAGCGCCCGCCACCAAAGACGGTACCGGCCCTCCTCAACTAATTCTGCAAGTTCCCACCTGTGTCAGTGAGTGTTGTCGCGCATGTTATAGCATTTTTTATGGTACGCCGGTGTTAATCTTTGGCCATAATGGGGAACTTGCGTCACGTAAAAGAGTAACTGTCACTTTTGTAAGAATCTCCAAGCATTAATTAATTAAGGTCAAATAATGGTTATGCTGCAGAAACAGTCTCAAGAACCACGCTGTTGCAAACTTAACATTGTTACCCACAACATTTTAATCATTTATGCATCTCATGAGTTTATGTGCATAAAAGCAGATTAGAGCTAGTTCAGTCCCATTTAGGTAAAGACAAGAGCCGACAAATTTTAATTAAAACCTTCGCAAAGATCGTACGAACCAAGAAACTGCATTAAACTTTGTCGAAAGGTGTTTTCAGTATTGAAACATACCACCAAAATCGTCCAATCATAATTACGGAATTAACCAATAGGCACGCTTGCTAGCTGGCGCCGTATTTGAATCGATTTCTCTTTAAAAGCTCGTCACTATTAACTTTAACGGCGTTTTTTTGGTTTATTAGTGTTTCTTTTTACGACTGTAATAATGTTGAAAGCCTCACTTTAACGCCTCTGGTTCAAAAGCCTCCAGTTATACACTACGCAATGCAGACATAAACCCCAATCACCCAGAAACCAATACTGGGAGCTGAATCAGCTGCGAGGAAAATAAAGTCTGAGCATCATTCTTTGGCGGTTTTTCCAACGAAAGTGACAGCTTAACACCAATTTGCATTTTAAAAGGGAATGTCGTCACGTCTGGAAAGTAAATCGATTATGTTCGGATATTTTACCTCGTTTGAAATAAGAAAATAACGAGCATAACTTGCAGGTAATGTATAATTTAAATGTTTTGTGTATTTTGGGTTGCCTAAATTGGGTGATTATCATTTGTGTTGAGCAATTAATTCTAAGAGGCGAAAAGCACGCAAGTTCCCCGTTTCTCCCCCTGATAAAATACGAAATTGTTCCCCTGCTGGTGTTGTTAACAAGCATGAAGACGACGAGTCGTTTTAGATACCTAGTCGTAACAATAGAACTTCCACAATTTTCTGCAATATGCGTTTGACGGCCCTGTACTAATGTGAAAGGTGAGTTATGTTGTTATTATGTGGAAGCTTTAAGACTTTATACTCGCACTAAATCAAATAGTTTTTTCGTGTTGACGATAAAATGCGGACTATGTCATGAGGAATATTTCATTTTGTGAAAAATTTTCCATTTCGAGATGTTTTATTCGTTGCAAGATCCGAGGATTTGTTTGCACTAGATTTGAGAGTCAGAGGAGTAGCAGCATACTAGATATTTTCTGCTATAAAGTACAAATCCTCATAAGAGTTTGTGAGAAGATAACAGCATAAGAGAGAGGAACCGAGAGCATATTAAATTACTTCTTGTATGGATAGGCGGTGAGGATTTCATAAACAATAAAGCAAATATCAACTCGGTTCTGGAAACCTCGCCTTATATATAAACTGAAAAGTTAGTGAAGATTCAAGTTAAGATTTCGCCCCAAATCTAAAACCAGGACGCAGGTTCAAAGATAGTTTCTCATTTGATCACCTCTGTATGAGATTATCTAATCTAGTATCATTTAGATTCATTTCAAGGATATTCTTTTTCCAAACACCGCAAGACAAACTAGAAAAAGGTCATTAAATCAATGAAGAAGAAAAGTAAGTCCTGATAACGAACAAATCACAGATAACTACACATTTACCAATTGAATATGTACCAGTTTAAATTTTTCAGTGATGAGATTATTAATAAAAAGATAACGAATAAAACTATTTTATAATATGCCAATAAGAGAAGACTGTCAAGGATGAGGAAACTTCAGTCGAAGTAATAAAAAAAAAATGTTGCCTTAAAATGAAAAATGTCGAACATTAAATACCATGAAGGCACAAGTTAACCTTATATTCGTATAATTCTTGAATCATGCGTATAAATATTGGCAAAATATATACGATATGAAGTAAAAATATAAAAATCTGTTCCATACTTTTGTTATTCGTATTCTAATTATGTGAGAAGGATTATTGCATTTTTTAGTATTTATTGTATATATTTACGATCACACATTTAGTTTCATTATCGACGTAGCGTATTTATAATATGTAGTATCTGGATTTTAGGCACTTAAAAGTGAGAAACTTCTAGACTAAACAGGTTTAAAATTGTAAGTTTAAAGTATATAAGTAGAACAAATATGTAATAACACTAAAGATTATAGATATATCTTTTTTTATATTGTATCTTTTTCTCAAATTGTGCATTGCGTTCTGTACTTCTAATTAAATATAAATAATTAAATGTAATTATTTTTAAATTCAATTTCTTTTTAAATTGCCTTCAGAAATAGATTTCATTAAGAGGAAGTAGGACTAGATATTTTAAAATTTTCGATAATTAACATTATCAGTTAAAGCTATCATGAAACAATTTTCAATACTTGTACATATTTACAACGTTACCTAGACTTTTCAGCTTAAAAGCATAAAATTAGAATATCTATATATTTTTTAAAATTTGTATCAGTTTACGAGAAGCTTTACACAAACTTCTTGTGACGACTTAATTTTAGAATCGTTCTTGTTTCTGGTCCAAATCGCAATTTCTTCTCGTACTTTTTATGTAAATTTTCAGTTAGAAACTTCTGATACTTTAGAAAATACATATTAAAGTCTTCTTTATGTGTTTTAAAAATTATATTTTTTTAACCTAAAATCCAGACCTCGATAACAGTCGTAAAATCAAACAAAATAGTCGCTTTAGATGTTAGTACTTCGGATCAAAATTTGAAATTACGTGCTGATTGTAGCTACTCTTTGTAGCGAAAGTTTATTAAACGCCCTTTAGGAAGATGGAAAGTAGATTAATTTATGTATCGGATTTGGTTGGCGCAGTCGGTAGGGTTCGACAAAAGAGCGAAACTGCACACAATGCTTAAAACTTTGGAATTTGCGATGAAGTTTCTCGATGTTCGAAGCCGGCACACACACGTGTCAATTCCAGCTTTGTTATCGATGTGGTGTAAAGTAAGTCGTTGTGAAACCAGAGCTCACAGCTGCTAACCAAATAAAATAGTCGCTTTACATGTTACGCACCTCAGATCAGATTCAAATGTATTCTGCGAGACTCCGGTTTTTGAAATGCAAATCGTGTCCTCCGTAGCCACGTTTCCGGACAACTCCGGCCTGAGCGACTCCAGACAATGCTTGAAGGAATCGTCGCCCGGATCGACGACGATCGACGTGTCCATCACCGGAAACCACCTGGACATCCCCCGGAGCGGCGACAACCCCAATCTCCTCAGCCCGGAGACGATAAACCAGCGGCGCAACTCACGCAGACCCAGCATCCTGCCCGTGCCCGATATGTTCACCAGCTCCACGCTGAACATCCCCCAGGACGTGGCCGACGAGGGCGACGAGAGCGAGGACGAGCTGGAGGACGACGTGCCGTGGCGCTCGCCCAGCGAGAAAATAGCGTAAGGTCCTTTTTAACCCTTGCATGCCCCAGTCCAATATGTTACCATCTAAACGGACGAGTTTTATCTTAAGACTGATAGATTTATATTCTAGCTTAGTGCAATTGTGACCGCTATAACTCTGTCTCTGGCTCTGTCTCTCTTTCTCTTTTCTATCGAGCTTTGTGTTCAGTTCTCACTCTCTCACTTTCCGATTATGACGTCCTGGTGTTTCTGTGAGCACGGTCATGACTTGCACACATTTATAGCTCTGTCTCTTGATCACTCTGTCCGATCCTTGCACTCCCTAGGTCCAGTCTTACAGACGACTCTGGGGACTCGGAGAGACCCGCATGGCATGACGAATGTGCCCGGTAAGTTCAATTTTTTTTTTAATATCTACCTATGTACTTAGTTTACTTCTCGTGCTCGTCGAGGAAAGCGAACAGTTTCGTGTCTTGGTGCATGCTACCTCCCTTTTAACGTAGCTACCAGTTCGCTAGTCTCGAAGTCTCTCTTCCAAATTTCGTACACATGGCTCCAAAAGAAGTGAGTGCAGGTTGAACCGTCGATTAAAACATGCAACTTCGCCTGTGTTCGTCAGTTTAATCTAAGCTTCTTCAGAAAGTGCACCATTCATTTGCGAAACCTTTGACCTCTGGAATGGAAGAAGATAAAATAATAACTCTAACACCAATTATTAAACCAGAACCACTATTGTAATCCCATTTTAAGTTCTATCGAAATAAATAAATAAATAAATTCATAAATAAAAAGTTGCAATGGGGCGGCCCATTCAGTGCGACAGTGTGAAAAAAAGGCACATTTTAGTTAAAAAATAATTCCTAATTTCCTGCTAAGATTGGAAAATTGGCATTTTTGAAAATATGAAAAAAATGTTCAATTATACACAAATCATTCAAATATGCAAAATATGCAGTTAATTAATTCGCTTTTTTATGATTTAGTTTGTGCAATATGTAAATACTAAACCATTTTGTTATCCTATCAAAACTGTATTTTGTATAAATTTCACCTTCTGGTTATAACATTTTATGGATTATTTCCTTTTGGTGATAAAATTTGCTTGAAATTCTGGTAAAATGTAATTTTTTCACTACAATTTGTGGCCATATCAACCACTGGTGGCCATATCGACCAAAATAATTTAATTACAAGAGTCACTGTTAAACAGCCGTAAAATTGGACGCAAATGTCGAAGGTCCAACCTCCACTTAATAAATGGAAACCAGTGTACATACCTCATGCTTGTCCACGTTTCGTTTTGTTTATTAGGATAGATACGTTCGTGTTCCAACGTCCTGTCCTCGCCGTTATCCTCAAACGTGACAAACCGTAAAAAAGCTCATTTATTAGGAAAGGTAACGCAAAGTGCTGCACTCTTTGGCCTTTTACAAAATCGAATTAAATTTCTGCTCCAATTAGACTGCGACTAAAGCTGTACAGTCTGTTTCTTTACATGTGTTTGCTAAATCAGGCGAGTGTCAGTCCGGTATTTATGTTTACCTTAGAGCTTTTTGATCCGAGTGTTATTTTGTAATAACAGTGAACTTTTTAAGACCTTGCTAAAGCCGTCAAGTTTATTACTCGCACAGTTTTGTTTTTCAATATTATCTCGTTTATGTGTTTTCTTAGTTTTGACCTAGATTCGACTTTATGGCAAAATGTAATAAAATTAATTAGGTGAGTTTATTTAAGATTAATGACAGTGAAGCGAAAGGCTTTACTAAGAGCGAAGCAACTGGGGATAATAATTAACATTTGCGTATTAAGAGATTTCGTTCTTTGTGCATGTAAGCACTCAAGCAGGCTTATACAGAGTGCATTTCATTCTTCCTTCCGCCAAATGCTTCAGAAATAACTTAAAAGTGATGCCTTGATGATGATGTTTTTCACAATTTGAAATTGAAAATTTGGGGAATTAAAATGGTCTGCAAATCTAAAGGGGAACTTTAAGTTCAGAAAATGAAATTGTTGAAATAAATGGAACCTTAAACAGCATAAAGAGTTCAGGGTATGATTGCATTCTTGTAAATTAAAATGTTCATTAACATCATTATGTTAGATATATTATTAATAATTCCTTAGAGTCAATTTAGCTTTTTAAAGGCGGCAAAAAATATCGATATAGCTATATTTGAATGCTTAAATGAAATTTATAATATTTTGGATTATAACAAAGTTGCTTTAGATTTTTCTTAAATTTGTCGAAAGCATACGACTGTATAAGTCATACAATTTTTTTGGTCACAGGAAATCTTCTAAACTACTTGACAAACCGAAATGAAATTTTGTAGACAAATTATGTTAGTGCCAATGACGGTAACTCTAAAGTGTTTAATAAAATACCCATTCCTTAGTGACGCCATAATTTTTAAATATGATTATTTGGATAGTTCTTGATATCTCAGGTAATATGGATCTCTAATATGCATGAGGCTAACTTGTAAGAGCCTTTCTTAAACACGCAGTGCCTTGGTCGATCAAAATAGACTTATTATATGAATGAGAAGGAATAATCATTATATACACTTTTTAAGCTCTAACTATTTAATATTACGAAAATGTAGTCTTCGATTTTCTTCTCGCTCTTTGTTTAATTAAACGACGACCCTAAACAACCATTTTAATTTCCCACATTTTAAAATTTTAATTTTATAATGTATTGGTCCCCAAGTGATGAGACATTCTGTATTATGGAATACTCTGTACAGTAGCAAATTAGGAAAAAACTCAAAATTGGCCAATATTTTGCGAAACCAGGCTAGAAAGACCCGCGCTCAGAACTAGTATTAACGAG
>QDEB01038096.1:0-14405 GCA_004193795.1 Asbolus verrucosus | reverse complement strand
AATTGGTACATGTTGTTTAATGAGATCACATTTTTATGGATTTTTTAACCAAGGAAAACCTGAAGGGTTGAAAAAGTTACAAGTTGAAAACCTGAAAGGCGGTGTTAATATAGCTACATCAGGAAAACCTTGAAGTTTACATAAAATAAAAGAACGTTACAGAAATTACATTTTAAAATTTCATTTTTTTAATCCTTGTAATTAGTTTGTTAAATTTATAAATAAGTTATTGTGTATCTTGGAGGTGAATGCTGAGAATATAGTATTTTGACAGAAAACAAGTTTTTTTAGCGTCAAGTTTTTAATGTTGAAACCAGTCTGGGAGGTTACTTTATAACGTTAAAATTTATGATTATACAACAAAAATTACCAAATTCATGATGCCGCGTTTTCACTTGGTTTCGGCTACAACTGACATTTAGTGGGCAACACACATCATCTCATTTTCCTCATAAATGCACCATCAAAGGTCATGGTAAAGCGCCTAATAATAATGTTAAATTTTGCGTAATTATATTCCACGTCGTGATTAATTAATTTAATGTCACCAACATTTCGAAATTCTTAGAACTTGCAAGGAGCATGAATGTCGATAGTAAAATTGAACGAATTTCAATATTACCAATGATTATTGCTTCCGCAGGTTTAATTCGCAAAATATTAATAACGAACCTAATGAAACTAGAATTAGTTATATGACGAACTTAAAATCATTTGGTATCTACATGTTGCAATATTGAAATTGAAAATTTGAAATTTTCTATTAGAGTACCTAAAATGACTTGAGAATTTTCAGTTAGTGCTGTCACATCAACGTCAGACTGTTCAAACTTCATACATTTTATTTACATTTAGGTGATATCTGCTATATGTAACATATTTTTATTTATTTATTTTATATTTTATTTATTCTTATAAAATTAATGGTTATCACCTTGTCAAAAATTTGAAGTTTAAAATTTAAAATGAACGAATGATTAATTAATTATATTATTGATGGTGTAATAACTGTTAATGTTCGAATGAGGAACAGGTTAATGAAGCATTTTTGTTTATTTGTATGTGTTGTTGTGTGATCATCTTGGACCACACTTAAGCCTAAATTTCAAAAATTTATTTTAATTAGGGTACATCATCACAACAATCTTTACCTCAACATCCGCCAGCAAAGATTAACATAAAATCCGAGGTCAAATAATATTTCGCTCGCATTTTGAAGTGTATAATTTCTTGGAGTAAAATGGAGCTGGTAAGTGTTTTCATTATTATTATTATTGTAGTGATTTGAGTAATATTTGATTAATTAAATAGCAGGCAAATCTTTTTTCTTAAAATTTTATTGAAAAGTAGTTTAAAATAAATATACAATGATTGTAATTATTGTATACAATGATTACCGTTATTACCGTTATTACTGTTATTATGATTATCATTGTATACAATGATTACAATATTATTATTCACGTGTGATAATGAGCCTGATAGAATTGAAAATGCAACCCACAATACACTTGCAAAGTTAACCTGGATATTTATTTCTCGGTTTAAAAAACATGAAATGTAGTTAACTTTTTCTTANNNNCTTTATACATTATAGATATCTGAAAAACATTGAAGAATATAAACAAGTTGATAGTTTAACCCATGAAAGTAGCGCCCCACATGCGTTTAATTTAACAAATGACGGTTCTGGAAATTACTATTTTGGGTGTTATATTTGCAATTTTGGTACTCTTAAATTTAAGTGTTGATATTTCGCGTTTCAGGTTTAGTGCAAATGGACTGGAACGTTATGAAATTGGGGAACTGAAACATGCAGGCACTGACAATGAAATTCAAGTTGTTAAAGGGCGATTCCTCGTGAAGGAGGTTAATGAATATGGAGAGTATGAAATTCGAGACATTGGTTATGTGGCTGATGAAAATGGTTACCGACCATTCGTGATATCGTATATTTCTTTATTATCGATTGCTCTTAGTCCTGGAGGTCCAAAAAGTGGGAAACCAGAAATATCAACGGCAGCGTTGGGTTCGTTAGTTGGTGGAAATTTGGGATAAAACCCTTTTTACTTAAGTAATTTTCGCAACTTAATAGGAGCATATTTCAACCAAATGTCATAATGTAGCCAATGATGAAGCTTCAAAAATGAAATGTTTTTATAAAGTGATTCGTATCAATAAATTTTACATTTACAAACTATTAAATTGTTATAATGTAAAATGATAACAAAAAAGTTATAAAATAGAACTGGCATTATATTTTTCGGATTAGGTAATTATGAAAACTAGACTGTCCCACCAAGAAGAACCTCCTCCTCTAGCAACTTATTTATATTGTAAAACATTTTGCAATACTGTTTCTAGTACACTAATCTCTTTTCTTTTGACACCTATGCCTCACATTGGTAAAATTTTCAAAATTGTCAAAAAACATTAAATTAACGTGTACTTTTATCACTACTTGATAAGAATATTATAACTGGTTTTGGAGTTATAAGTCAAACTTCGAGAAGTACAAAACTTTCCAAATAATCATTTTTGCAGTTTGAATTCTTGGATGAGTACAAATAAAAGAATAACTCCAGTTACCAATAAACCGTGGACCAAATTTCAAATTTTATTTAAATTGATTTGTAAATAAAAATATTACAATGAGGGAATTCTAATATGTATGGTTGTCAGTTTGTTAAATATATTTGAATAATGATTGAAAGTCGACAAGTTTATTACCTCTTTCAAATATGAAGTGGAATAATAAATAAATCCTCACGAGTATCACTTATTCATAAGTGCCATCGAGTTTCTTTTTATGTAAAGTCATCATGTAGTGACTTTATAGTCAGTAATATTTGGATCTGAATCCAAATTTTTGTTTATAATTTTACTAAATATTATTAACTCAGTTGAGTAGGTAGTACATTCAAATTATAATTGTATTCCATTAATGTATTAATTTCGATGTAGGTAACATATTTATCCTCATAACTTTATTTCGTTACATTTAACTAATTATGTATATTCCAATTAACTAAATTCTGTGTAAAAAAAAATCAACGAGAAATGGAATTTCTTTGTCTCATATTTCTGAATTATCGGCTATTATCTTCATTTTTTTAGTATGTGGTGTTAGTTGATCATTCGATCAAATTCAGCCCCAATGAACATACTTGAATAAATTACGAAATCAATTGTCATGGCAGTGAAAAGGTTATATTCACTTTTACTCTTTAGCCTAATTTCTAATTATTCACTTTGTTTAAACCTTCACTAAACTTTTATTGTTTCAATTATTGACCTTGTCGACTATTGCTTGCGTGAATGTGATGAAGTGACAGCTGTCATCCCTATCCTACCTCTGTGAAAAATTCCTAAACTGTTTACATTGTTATTTCGTTTGTAATTAATTTATAACGTTAACAATGTTTTATTTTGGTTTTATTATTGTATAGAAGTTAAATTAAAAACCCAACTTATTTTCAGATTATATAGCAATTGTATTATTTGTTTGTCGTTATTGTTTATTTGGAATGCTTTGTTAATTTTATATCAATTGTTTCTGAATTCTTATGATTTAATGTTGTGAAATAAATTTAAATTCAATTTGAAATTTTGTTATTATTTCTTACTTCTATAATAAATTCATATTAACTTATGGTCAATTTTGAACACAATATAGAACTCGGCAACCAGTAAAACATCAACAATATTCGGTGTAGTATACCTAATTTTTTAAAACCTTGATTAAGCGCGCTAATTTATAATGCACAATGTTAGTGTCATATGTTAAACTACTTTTGTAAATCTGACTTTGGGTATATCTACAATTTGACTTTTTTTTTGCGTTGGCTATCATTACAAAAATGGCGACTTAACTTATATTGTCCAGTTCAGTTCGTCTTCGTCAACAATTTAAAAACTGCGATCTCAATAAGGTTTTCCATTTTGCACTTTAACGTTTTCCTCCCCTAATGATTCACTCTTGTTATACTTTTCCATAAAGCTCAGCTGTTGGCGCCAGGTCGTGCTCGTTAACCAAAAAAAGAAAGAAATCTTGACTGAGTTGTTTCTTTTGTGTGCCACAATAATAACTTGATCGATTTTAGAAGAGCGAAACTCTTGTGTGCTGATAAAAAAATTATCTTATCGATTCTGCTATTTGGTGTTTTTCATATCTATTTTTAGACTGATGTATGCAAGTTCCTTTTGATGTATTTGACGTGACATGAGGACCAAACAACATTTCGTTTGCTTTGAAGATGTCACTGTTCTCATTACCAACACAAACAGATCCTCGTATTCTCCTAAAATAATCGCGTTTTTGGGCTAGAAGTAGAAGGATGGGCAAAAAATTAATTGTGTAGGCATTTAGAAGCGCACCTCATCCTGCTTCAGCGTACCGAATAAATCCTCTCTTCGTCCTTTTGTGTATAATTAAATGAGGTGATAAAAGACAATTTGCTCTGTGGAACTACTTTCGCAATCTTTATTGTCTTTTGTGTAATTAAATTTTAAACTGAAATCGTATTATATCAAAGAACGGGAAAAAGCGCAATAAGCTGATGATGTTCTGAGGTAAGTGACGTTGGTGAACAATACATTTTCTTAAGTACTTTTTCATTATCTTGTTAAACACTCGGAACTTAATTGTGCACACCTTTTATGTTGACGACAGAAAAAGGCAGACAAGACCACGAAATTTCATACTTCGTATTCACAACCACGTTTCACTAACTTGTACATAATAAGACAAATTATTGGCCTGAAAATTCCTCCTCGCTGAAAATTTCCCTCGACAACACAGTTTTTATTTATTAAATTTTTGTTGTCTTCCAGGCTGTTCTTTGTGATGGTTTTCAGCCATGTCCGCCGTAAAATGTACAACTCTTGTTTACCAGTAATTCAGAGAACATGTTTTCAGCTTGATTTGTAGGCTCGTGGCCAAAAAGCTGCCATTTATGTATTTATCTCAAAGCTTGCATTTTAAAATTGGAGTTGTCATAGTCTGTGTTTGTGCTGTTTTAGCTTCGAGGAAGCTTCGGGCAATTGAAACCAACTGAAAACATTGAAACTGAAAAAATTGCGCTTTCAAAGTAGCTTTCCAAACACACAGCATACTCACTGATTGCTTTTCGTAGATTTGTTGTAGATTTTTGTGGTTCCATATTATATTTTAAATAAAATAAAGCCAACATCGTCAGGAACTTTCGAATCAATTTATTTTGTGTTTTGGCATTTTCATTAAAAAGTTGCCTTCACTGGTTCTGTCGGTTGGTTATTTATGAAATGAAGTTGCACGCGGGAGAAATTTTTTTGTGTTATTGAAGCAATTTTATGAATGTTCAGAATTGTAGCATACATCGCAAAACAGCTGAAAATTTTAGAATTTTTTTTAAATGTAATTAACTTTATATTTGCAACGCGATTAGTTAATCTTTTCAGAATTGCCTGAAAAGTGGAGTTTACCCAAAATGTAGTTTATTCCATAATAAATTGAAATTATAAAAACCGTCTCGGTTAAAGTAATTTTCAGGCTGTCAAAATCAACCCAAATCAAGTTTCTTTGCATAAAACATGAACTTCTAACAACTTATTGACTTTTCAGTTGAATTTTTTCAAGCAGAGAATCAATATGAATGGGTAAGCAGTTCAGTTCACACCTACTGTACAAGGAAAACAAGTTCTCTACTATACCGTCATTTACAGAAATTGAAATAGCTGATGCACCATAAATTTCAGATTAAAACCTTTTCAAGGATTTAGGCTTTTTTCCAGACAACAAAAATGGTAGCACGTGGAGGCAATTACACTTAAATACGTGCCGAAAGAATATTTCTCGCGCTGAAACAACATCCAAGGTAAATGTTGATCCAGGAACAAAAACGGATTTGGAATAAAAATTTTTACACCTTATCGCTCTGCACTTGATGTCTCATGGAAACTGACAAGTGGTGCGTCATTATTTTAGCGAAAAAATTAAAAGCTCTCGGAAGGTTAAAAGCTGGAAAGTGTAGTATTTATTTGTTGGCTTCACAAAGCACAGATTGCAGGTTTATCAGAGCAAAGCTCCAGTTATAAACGCTTACAACTAAGCGAGAATGGATTAATTTTTTGCTGAGGTACAGTTAGGGTCTAGTCGTCGAAAGCTTCCAGCTTAAGCAAGTTCTAAACACTTTGTAATGAAACTATTGCAACTATTGAAGTTATTGATAAAGGGTATGATGATTATTGTCTGAAGTTGGGGATAGTTCGGAAATTCAGCTCGGCTATGTTATTTTGAGTTATGTTGCTTGTCGATAACTGTTTAATTTATGGCTCTGATAATAACTTCACTTAGGAAAGTTGGGATATTGTTGGCGGCTTAAAGCATAAATCCAAATAAATTATCCGATTTTTAAAAATTGAAAAATTTATTTCCCAGAAACTTACCTCACGATGTAGCAATTTCCCAAGGTCGATAGAGATCTGCAGAAGAATAAAAATTCCAAGCTGCCTAATTGACTTTTATTAATTCAGTTGCATAAAAGGTTCCTTTTGTATTATTTCACGCGAGCTTGCGTTGTTATAATGTTTTTAATGGTTTAATTATTTTTTGAAAGTTTTATGGAAACCTGAATGTGTTAAATGAGCGCATCTGGTTTCTGGTATGAGTTGACGCTTCAAGTTTAAAACTTGGCAGACTTATATAAATCTTTAAACAAACGCAAATTAATTTTTGAGGTATACTGAAGTTCTTATAGACTGACAACATCATTGACAATTTATTCCAGAAGTTTGAATGCTAATAGAGACAAGCCTTGCTTAAAAATAATTGATTAATAAAAATTAAAAAAAGAAAGAACATTTTTACTATTCAACTTTAATTACATAATGATTATTAATATTATTTTATTATTTCAACAGACCAAGCAACAGTTCTTATCTTACTTATACTTTGTTCTCTTCTCACATTTTTAGTGTAATTATTGTAACAGAATATTAAAAAAACGAATATTTATTGTCACTTTGTTATTATGAAAATTTTGAAAACGGTTTTTGTCCGTTGTCCACTTGAAAATAAAAATGTTAAATTGGAAATAAAGACCTTCTTTAGATTAGACTTGATATAAAAATTGTCTACTTACTACATAAAATTTTACCCCATACCCCTTAAAATAGCGTAAATTTAAAATGTTCGATTAACTATTGAAATGCTAAAATTAATTACATTCCTTTTTGTTGAATCACTGTATGCATATGAACAAATTAAAAAAAATAAAAAATTGAGTGAAGTCGTTATTACATAAAATTAAAATTAACTATTTCCAGTCATGTCAGAATTTAGTTCTATTTTCAGACATCTGAAACTGAAAACATTTAAAAAAATTTATGGATGACTAAATGCCTACAAATTACTTAATTGAAAGCTTAAGAAAGAATATTTGCATTTTAATACTTCCCTGAAAGGTTTTAAGAGTTTTAGTCATCAAAATAAATTAAGAGCAAACTCTGGGCTTGTTGGAGGAATTCAGGGATCAAGGTAAAAAGAGATTTTTCTTACAAACGGTTTAAATGGGTTCATATTATTCTACGCAACAATGACCTTCTCCAACAATAGCTTAACATGTCAATTATAATTTTTTATTTATTTTGTGAGAATATGTACTACCAGTTATTATCAGAAGAGATAGAAATATGGTTTTATAATTGGCAAATTTAATTATTTGTAATTTCGAATCCATCGGAAAAATGAATCCAATTTTTCATCAGATTATTTGGGGGCATTTAATCGTAGAACGACGTAGATGAAAGTTTAAATTAGGTAATAATGTGAATTGACACTTGACACAAATTATTTTTTGACATGCTTTGTTACAATTTCCGGAAAGTAAGCCGACTCGCGTTCTTTTGAAGGTTCCGTGACGGATTTCAGGATGAATATTTTATATTAAATTCATCGTAAATTGAGTAATTTTTGTCAAAGCAGTGTGCATTACATCTTAGGCTTTCATTTTCTTATTTCATAAAAGCTCACGTCAAACTTTTTAAATTTTAGAAAGCGAATTGCATAAAAGTTCCCTTATAACTAGAAGTGAAAAGAATTCCGCCAGAAATTAAAGTTCAAAGATAAGCTTCGATATTACATAAACATGAATAAATCATTGTCGAGCAACTTTGACATGCTTTGAAGTTTTCAGTGTGTTATAGGAAATTCAATTTGACATTGTTTTATTAGAAAATTTTATTAATCAGGTATCGCACTTTGTGGAAAATNNAATAAATTTTATTTTATTATATATCATTAGTTTTTTCTTTTTATTTCCAAAATCATGATGGGTTTTACCACTTTTTTAAGACTTGCTGTATTTAAGGGAGATTTTTTTACTTCGGAACAGAATTTTTACTAAAATTTGTTGACGTTATTGCAAGGTTTTATATAAACCTGAGAATTAAGAATCCTTTCCATACCAGTTTGATGTTGCCTGACATTATTTTGTAATTTCCGAAAAAACAGTGTTGAACCGAATTATTTTGTATTTAGTTACTTATAGTTTTAACTAAAAATTTAGTGTGATTTAAGATTTTTTTTAAGAACGAGTTTTAACCGATATTTAGATTACTGTATTATTCTTAATATAGCAGAAACTCAGGACTAGCTGAAATCTGCGAAGAAGTCCGGTGGAAGTGAGAAGACGTGATTCATCATTCCTGAAATTTTTTCCAGGAAACCGGCACGCTGAAAAGGGGTTGCGGGCGCCGCTGGACCAGCCTGAAGCAGCACCCCCGTTCGTGCTCGGAGCCGCTCACAGAAACCGGCAACAGCAGCGGGCTCTCCACCCCTTCGACCGCCAACACGAGCCCTCTTCCAGCGGCCGCAGGCGAGGGCGCCAGGAAGAGTAATTGGCAGGTGATCGAGCACTTCAGTTCAAAGGACAAAGGCAGTCTATCTTCCAGTCTTATAGCGGTGAGTGCTAAAATTCTCATTAATGTTCAAATAGCCGCGTTCGGATTAATCTTCCGAAAGCACTTTTCCTAATTGCAGCAACTTTCTAATTTTTAATGTTTCACAAGTGGTAAGTAATTGTTTTTCCCAGGTCGGCAGCGTGTCCCGGTCGCCCCCCGCCAAAGAGAATGGCTCCGCGCCCAACTCGAGTCCGGAACTGGAAGGTCACGAGGTCGAAGCCGAGCTGTTGGTGTCTGCGAACTCCAAGCAGTCCAAGGGATTCTTCGGGAAACTTTTAAGACTCATCAAGAAATTATTCAGTACTCACCAGTTTCAAAATGAACAAGTAAATACTGGTTGCGGTTGCTATCTGTAGGTGGCGTTTATATTAACACTTTTGATGAGTCTAACTAATTAATTATTAACGAAGCAACTCCGGAGGGGCCTGCCAGTCAGACTGTTACTTAATTACGTAACTTACAAGTAGAATTATACGAAATCATATTTTTGTTAACTCAGCTTTTGCCACTTTATTACCATTATTTGAATTTAACAAATTTATTTTATAAAAGTGAATTAAAATTAAAAGTATTAAAAGTTAGACACTGAAAGTTAAAAACGGTAATATTGGATACATTATTCCATATAGAGATCATAAAATAACAGAATCGTAAATGGAATAACAAATTTTTGAATAAAGACGTCTTCATATCACTCGGAAAAAATTGGAATATATATATATTATCAACTTTCCACATACAAAGTCAGATCGAAGCCAAAAATTTTACTGTAAAAATGGTTACATGTTTGTACGGTGCTAAGTTTAAAGAACAGCAGCTGACATTCAGATATCGGCCGGGATAGGCCTCGGAAGGTCTCGTTTTTTCATAAAAAGGAAATGGAATTGAACTCTCTGGGGTTTACGAATATAAATAAGTGACTTATAATCTCCTTTCTCTTTCTGAGAAGAAGTTAGATTAGGCATATATACAGGGGTCAGGATTTAAACTCACCTTCAGTGGGAGCCATTTGTTAAAATCTTTTAACTGAAGCATTCTTTATCTGTTTTTGATGCAGCAGCTTGTTAAAGTACACTTATTGTATCGCAGATTTTCTTAGTTTTTGAGATGTCAATAAAGCAATAATTAAACTATTAAGACTGGACACGTTTTCACGGCCCTCTCAAAAAGAAAATAAATGTAGGTCATTTTGTATAACACATAAGTGCACTCTAGTTATCCAACTACTTTACGAGGCTCATTTTCAATAATGCCATTTACATCAAGTTTCTTAAAAGTTTAAGGTTACGTGATTTTGGAAGAAAACTTTACATTTTCATTCACTTAACAAACCGAATATTGACCAAGCGATAAGAACTACGTTTTTTTTTAGAATATCCTTTTATTTATTTATGTGTCATCGTCTGCTGTTTCCAGATTTATTAGTTCAAGTTTTATTTTTGTTTCACTTCATTTATTATTATTATAATTTTTATACGCTGCTGTTTTCACCCTTTTCTTCACACCTTACTATTCTGTTATCAACCCCCGACATTCTCTCTGATGTTTATAATGTCAGTATAAACATAAATATGAATTCATAATGCTGACTTAAAAAACCTGCAATAAAAGATTAATTAAAAAAAATTGTGTTTCATTTTTTTGGTCCCAACGAAACGTTTTTACATGGCTTTGATCCTCGTTGCTTATTTTTAACATTTTTAAAAATAAAACTCTAGAGATTCGTTGCTAAAAATTTGAATTTAACTTCGTTTTAAAGTTCAAGCTTCAGCATAATTACCTCATGCGGATTACAATGAATTTTTAAGGAAAATTCCAACTCCGAGAGAAACTTCGACAGTTACAACACTTTCGATATTTGTCTCTCGAGACTATCGAATAACTTTGGTCGAATTATCGGGCCCAACATCCGATAACTTCTCCCCACTTAATGACGCTTTTTAGTCATCTTTAAGTTTCGAAAAAAATTGCTTAAAGCTGTGATCTTATTCCAGGTCGAAATGCTATACCAGAGATATTTCTTAAAGATGAACCAAAGCAATATGACGAATCTGATATCCCTTCTACTCTTATTGTGTGTGGGTTTCCTTCTTTTCGCCGCAACGGATCTCGTAATGGTACAACACTCAGAAATCGACCCTCCTCCAGACAACTCAAATCGATTAGACAAACTGCTCGTACTCATTTGCACCTCTGGCTGTTGCATAGCCATCTACGGAGGTGAGCAACCCCCGTACTTGCGAGCCTCGGAGCCTCAAACAATTTGTTTTGTTGCAGTTCTTCTGGCGGTCCTTTCCAAACCCGCCATGAACGAAGTGTATTTAATCATCATCTCCTACTTCATTCTAGTCACGTTTCTTACGTTAGAGGTAAGAATTTGGAGTTTACCAAACTCGATTTACATTAGAAAGAATTCGTTTATATATCCGTTTGACACTGAGAGAACAACACCGGCCAACGTAAATAAAAAGGAGCTATTTTAATTAAAACTTCTTAATGGTTTCTTTAACATGTTTAACAGTCTCAGAGTTTGGATGGAGTTGTAATGACAAAGTTCTACGGACAATTATTTAACAAAGGGAGAATTTTTACGTTTAGACAGCGCGAAATAAAATTGGCAACGTCATGCATTTTTGTATATTTAGGTTTAATTATAATAGAAATGCAGCTGTTTTTAATCAAACCACTCAACGAAGATTGTTGATTTTACACGCTTTAATCGGTAGATGGAGTTTTAATGCAGTTGGAAATGTTTCCTCCGCCAACTCTATTTTTTACGCACGAATAGATTTAATTTAGCTATTTTAGCACACCATTTTTTTCTAAATTTACATTCTAATTTTACTTGCACCAAAATCATACTCATTCACATCCCACTGAGTGCGAATTTGTTGCGTACACACTCTCGTTTTATGTTTTCCAAGATATACCTACCTTTTCCTGAAAATAGACTTTATTAGTTCTATAAAATTAAAATGACACCTTATCTCAGTACTGAGGGTTAGTCCAATTATTTAGCTTGAATTAGAAGACTGGATAGAAATTTTAATAATTTTTTAATAACTGGACTGACCATTAATATTGAGAAATACAGTTTCCATAAAACNNACTGGATAACAGCAACCGGTTTTCCAATTCAAATATTTAATTTAAAAATTACCATTGTGCCAACATTAGTCGGCTTTTTATTATGATAATAGCTCATTATCCTATTTTACTGTAAAATATGGCCAGGGAAAGAAGCTGATGGAAAACGATTTCCTTCTTGAAGATAGACTGTCGGAGCATTTAGGCATTAAAATGACTAATTAAACAATTTAAATTTACTTTGGGCAGTTTAAACGAGAACAAATTATGCACAATTTTTTTTTACTTTTTTTTTTAATTAGAAACTTATTACTTATTTACATTTCTTATTTACTTTTTTTTTTTAAAGTTAAGTTTTAAACCTACTTTCTAAAAACGGTCCTAATTTCTTATTGATGCTATAAATGAATACTCAATTAACAAGTAGAGGCTAATCTTAGAACCCATCAATGCCACGTAATTAGTTTTTCTTTTGTGTTCATTTTCAAGGTTATTTTTTAAGAAGAACAAAATATACAAGGCCGTCAGCAATTAATGAAAAACTCTACACTAATAATCAATAAACATTTTGTACATCAGTGAAAGAACCGTGATTTATAAAAAGTTAATTATTTATTCATAAATGATGTCTGTAAAATATTTAAGTTAAAAAATCGAAAGGAAAATAAGTATTTAATAATGGGAATGTCTAATGGGAATACCGATTATTCACGTCTTACAATTACTTCATAAAATGTATTTTTGGACGTCCACGTAAAATAAATGATTTCAGTAATTTCAAGACGTCTGCATAATTCATGAAATTAATTTGTAAAAAATTTAATCTCTTCGTCACAATGTCGAGTTCTTTTCTCCCAAAATATTCAATTAATTCCTAATTCTACAAGAAATAATTAAAAAGTGCTAATCGTAAGAAATTCACAGCAATTAAGGAGGACTTAAAGTCTCTGTTGATTAGAAGAAAGGATTTTTTAGAGCTGCACCATCGCCGAAGGCTCATCCTTTATTGGTTGATTAAAATTCAGAATCAATAAATATTTTGTTATATTAAGAGCGTAGCTTAAATGTTGTTGAAGAAAAAACACATAGTATTAATTTAATCCAAGGTACAATTTGCCCTGAAACTAACCCAAGCAATAAATACAATTAAGTCATTTGCAGAAATCCCTTTGTTGAATTATTCGACGTTTCCGCAGCTGATGTAAAGCACCGCCTTCATTAAGAACCGATTAACGCTAAGGTCTTCGTTATATGGTGTAACATCTGCTTTACAACATTCGTGTTTCGGAAGCTTTCAAAGTTGATGTAAGATCGTATCTATTTTGATAATACGAGCTTGTACAGCCACGAACGTAATACAATGTTCAGTAATGTTATTATTATTAATGAAAACACAGTTACGTAAATAAGCTCCCTCTGACTTATTCGTACGTTTCAGCATCTATTTTCAGAAATTTTGAAGCTGTGTTTTAAATACGTGGATATTTTCGATTTTGTAAATTAACTTGATGGATTTGAAAAGCACCTCAAAAGGTCTTTATCAAAAGCGACTTACACTCGAGACATCCTTGACAAAAATGAGACATTTAAAGAAAAAAAAACGAACAAAATCCTTAATGCGCTCTTTTTTCTGCAAAGCGAGTTGTTTGAAAAACCATTAAGAATATTGCTCTCTGAAATTTATTATTTACAGACGCATTACCGCCAATGTCAATTGTGCTAGCACCGTTCTGTTTTTTTTTTTCAGATATGTATTTCGTTCTTCTCAGAGAGGGAACGGCCATTATTGGGGCCGACTTTCTCCCTAGCTGCCACCTATTTAACATACGCTTTGATGCCAATCCGACTAAAAGACGCCCTCCTAGCAGGCACCGTTTTGGCTTTAACCCAAGTGATTTTACTTGTTTATGTGGGACAACTGTACGCCATCGCGGATGTAAGTATGATTTATTGCGAGATTTGGAGCTTAACTGGGGCACAAGGCTTTTCTGAAAAAGTCGAAGCAAATTTGTTTCAACGTCAGCGGTCTAGGGGATAACAAATTCCGTTCTGTTAGAGTGTTTAAATGAACATTGCGGCATTGTTTGAGTTATTCCCAAAGTTGTCTTATTTTTCTTTCTCTGGAATGTTCAATGACTTTATGAATTGTTATCAAACTTGCCAGAAGCTGCGAATCAAGTCAGATGTGCATAAATGTGCATAAATCAGTCGAAAAAATATAGATGTTTTACAATACTCACATTCAAAGATATTGTGATTTTTTCAGAAATGCATCAATTTCAAAGATTCACACACTTATTTTTTGTATAATTTTTCAAGACACTTTTAACATAACAGTATTTATATAGTCAACATTTATGTGATATGTCTTCGTAACA
>QDEB01038064.1:0-14692 GCA_004193795.1 Asbolus verrucosus | reverse complement strand
CTAGTGCACGAGCATTAGCGAGAATTAGCGCACGAGCATTAGCAAGCGCCTAAGTTATTAGCTTTCAAAATTTTTAGATTTATAAACAATGGGGATTTCTATATTTTTCCAAATTCAATTACAAACTTCCCTATATAATTCGAAATGTCGTTTCGCATGAAAATACGTGCAAAATAATGCGAGTGTGCTAATATTAGGTGCAGATTCTGTACCCAGATTAAATAAATTAAATCAATTTCAAAGATCGACACAAATCAGAGATCCACCGAGTATAAAGATCCACAGGCTCCGACTTCCAGGCTTTTAAAATATATATGATAAATATAACTGTGTGTCTAAGACTTGAATCACTAGTTTTAAAATGGAACATATTTCAGTTATTCATTATTTGGCATGGGATAAGTGTACACCAACATTTCAGAGTGGTATTACAGAGTGAAAATAATAACTGTTGCGATTCGGGCTTTTTTTTTGCAAAAATGTTATACAGGCTTTCTCCCTGTAGCTTGGTGACAGAGTTATTTGTTTAATATTTTCATTTAAGAGGAGAGATTTTGTTTTCAAAATTGTAAATTTAGAACGTATATCTTGCCCAAAATGCATTTAAAGGCAACAAAATTCGTACATAAAATTGTTAAAAAATTTCATGATTCAACTTTGCCAGATCAGAAAGGTGTTAAAACTAAAATTTTGATTATAACTGTCAATATTCTCAAAATTAAAGTGTCTCCTTTTTACAAAAATGTGTTTAAAATGAGGATGACTTTCAAGAGTAACAAGAAGGGTAAAATTTGCCAGTGTGAGGTGAAGTTTTGAAATAAAGTGGATCCTTTTTTTGAAGACATTACTTCAATAGCGAAACTTAAAAGAGTGAGTATCCTTAGAAATAATTCTATTGTCATTTAAAAGACCCAAACAGTAATTCATTAAGATCTAACCTAGCACTGTAAATGAAAATTTCATAGAAAGAGTATTAGTAAAATTTCAATTTAGAAAACGTCATCTTTCCCAAATGTTTTTGCATTAAGTAATCACAAATAAATTTAGAATACAAATTTTTGTGTTAGGAGCAATAATCTTCATTGTATTTTTCAATGAATCAACAGTCAAGAGTATTGGAACCAACAGCAGACCTAA
Source organism: Asbolus verrucosus (assembly GCA_004193795.1). Classification (NCBI taxonomy): domain Eukaryota; kingdom Metazoa; phylum Arthropoda; class Insecta; order Coleoptera; family Tenebrionidae; genus Asbolus; species Asbolus verrucosus. The sequence continues at coordinate 13,555 of QDEB01038064.1, read as the reverse complement.
CGTACACTCATGGACTTTTGAAAATACGTTTTGAATGCTTCTCTGGCCTAAGATTTTTAGATGTAGTCTTAAATTTTGACCATTAATTTGCATTTTTTGCTTTTAATGAAATTTGTCATTATTATTCCTATTACAATTATTATATACACTTCAGTAAATAAAAATTAACTAAAACTCTTTTATTTCTCTGATAAAGAGTTCTGTTCGCATCGTTTAACTATATAACTATGCAAAGAGAATTTTTTGATTGTTAATCTTAAGAAAAATATAATAACTTTTTGGACAAACAATAACAAGAGTAGACGTCAGTTTTTAAAATTTTAAAATCACCATGGATAGCAGTATTTTGTGATAAATTAGTGATATTTTTTAACAATTTTGAAAACGAATTCTGCTGAAGGTGCAAAAAAGTTTATAAGAGGGTGTGATTAAAGGAACTTGGTTTAAAGGTACGTTCCAAATTTGTAAATTAAAAGTTGAGTCTTAATAAAATTAGAAAAAAACAACGAACTCATGACAAAAACCCTCCATTAGAATCACTGATAACGCCATTTCCAATTTGACTGAAATTTCTTCGTTAATAAAGAGGCGAAGAAAATTCTTTCTTCGGGTCCCAGATTTGGACATTTTCGGATTCGGGCCGGGATATTTACATTTTTGACATAAACAGCTTCTTATGGCCGCGCAGCATTTGAAGTTGGCTTAAGCCGCTTCAATTATTTCATGCAGGGCGCGCTTTTTGGAGCTTAGTAAGCGCACACTGCATGCTGTGTTGGCAAATGTCTCCAATCTCATTTGGTGACTGGTTGTGATTGGAGGGGTTGGTTGGTTGGGGCTCATCAGTGCATTTCAAGCGTGCTTCACCGGATTTCAACCCGGAGAATTCGCCCTGTGCTGATGTGATGTCAGCCGTACGATATGTGCTTATGCCTTTAGCTTATTCATTCGATATATTGTTAATATTGTATTGCTTAAACGTTCCCGACGAACATTATTTACATTCAATCACGGAATGACTCAGTCGGATAGAAAGGCGAGGCCAGACGGCACAGGAAGTGACGTCTGCCGTCTTATTATCGCATCTTCGTCATTAAACAAAGCAAAGGAGTTGCCAGGCGTCATGCCTTATAAACTCGCTGTCATTAACCAAGCAATTTTTGTGCAACGTGCACCGTAGGAAATCAGTTATTTGAACATTTGAATCTGTTATTCGAGTTTAATTGTATGAAAAGTTTTTTTTTTATAGTTTCATCAAGAAACAGGGCATAAAATAAGGAACAGGAAGTAGTTTCATACAGTATTATGTAAATATTACGGTCATGGAACACCAAGTCGCTTAAATCTCAGTTTCGTTTTATAACAGGGACAAACTCTTCAGTTTATGAATCAATATTTTCAGTTGATTCAATTACAGAATACCCAAAGGAACAATAATGTGCTGCATTAAAAACACGACCAAAACAAACTAATTTCGTTGTTAAAATTTCTCTTAAGTAAGATAAATTACGGCGTTGCGTGCAATGATTTGATTACAGTAATTCGGAGTACTCAAAGGCCATTCATCTTTTAATGTTGCGATCAATATGTGGCATATCATTCATATTAAAGGATAAAAATCGAAAAGCAGCCACTATTACAACAGTTATTAAATTTTACGAGTGCACTTCCAACATAAAGAATCTCGGACGCTTATGTATATAGGGTTGCCTGCACACATAAAAATGGAACTGCTTCCAATAAAGAACGAGGTTCAAAAGAGACGAGAGCAACTGTTACGTTGTCAGGTTGTTATTGTTAAAACAGAGAGATCACGTCGGTTGTAAGTTTGGCCAACATATCATATTACATGTAATTCCATTAGATCCGAACACGTAAAACTTTCAAAACAAGTTAAGAATTCGCAAGAGTTCAGGAAGAGGAAGTATGTGGTGACGTCACCAGGGTACATTTATCATATCTGCAGTATCCGACTGCCTCTCGAGGAACAACCACTCATGGTTTTAAACGTCACCTTGGGATAAGAAACTGTTGGATTTTAAAACATTTATTTCGATTAAAACTGGAGCTTAGATAATATTTTCGAAAATGGTGTTCTTGTCAGTCACGTAAACGAAATATTCCCTGAAAATTTAATAATTGCATCCCTTGTTGGCAATCATCCCTACTATGATACCATTGTTTCAGAGATAACAATGCTCATAAATCCATAACTGTAACGATCTGTTCCGGATTTCAATGTCCCGTTTCCTACATATTGAATTTTTCACTAAATCTCCCCCAACCTAGCACGCCGTTTCAATTATATTGTTCGGTTGCTATTGAGCATGCTTCATGAGCTCTTGTATAGTTCATCAACCACCGGCTAACACAAAGATCTAACTCAGTTGCAACAATATTTCATACGCTTTGATAATTGTAAGGGTGATAATTAACGAGTTGAAATCGCATCTGGATTTAGCGAGTTTTTGAGGATCAAGTGGCTACTGATGTAATAAAAATAAAATAAAAAGGTAACAACATTCACTACAATATATTCAGTTACTACAAAATTCGGACATCAAATAATATGTTGTCAAAGTGATGATTGATAAAGAGTGAAACTGCAACAACTAAGCTGCTAATTGTAGTTCTATTACGATAATTATTATACATATTTAGTTTGAACTATGTAAACCCCGGTCTAATTATATAATTGATTTGCGGATGAATTACATATATATTATAAATTTAAATCGCAAATTATAATGTTTATATATTGATTTGAATATAAGATACTGAACTGATATACTCAAAGTTTTTAACTATATCATAACTCATTATCAGTTCACACTAAAAAAAACTTCTTGAAGGTTTCCAATAAAAAAAGCTAGAGGGCAATTTACGTATAAATATGAGTTTGTGCGTAAAAATTGACATTTACATAATAACGAGACACCACCATTATTTCAATAAATTAGAGAAACTAAGATGAATTATTTACTCTTTCGCGTTTTTAAACCTACAAAAATGATCCTTTTTTAAATTTGACAGATAAATTCTTCCATCTGCCAATATCAAATTTAGTTGCTCATTGATTATCCGATAATTAAGTTCATTGGAATTGGTTTAAAATGAGGTCGGAGATAAGATAAACTTATATTTCAGATAAACATGCCATTTTTTGTGGGTCATGGAGTAGCTTCCCATGTATGGAAACGATCAAACTCAGTCCTGTGACCGTTTTTGCAATTGCAATTTCCAAAAATTATTTGAGATGTACAATATTACTCTGCGATGTTAAGCAATACGTGTAACCGCCTATTAAATAACCTAATAAAATGTGTTTAAGTATTGGCGTAGACTCTATTAAAAAGTGGGTGTATTAATGTCAGATTTAATTTCACAGAAAATTTAATTAACTCTTTGCATAATGGCTAATGTATTGTAATTGTTTATTAACCCCTTTATTCACCTTAAAGAGTTTACCTTGTATGAAGGTACATATATTTACACTTATTCTGCGGAGAATGAGTGTAAATGAGTTTATGCGTTTGCAGTGTTGTGTTTGAGCCAATCTAAAACTATTGTATAATCTTCTAGTTTACAAAGTATGCGTTTTATATTTGGATGAATCATTTTGGAAGATTACTTTACAGTGTTGTAACAGAATTTTTGTACCTAATGCAATTGCATAACGATTAGGAATTGTGGAAGTTTTGTCTGATTTGATTAGCTATGGGGTTTGGAACGAAATAAAAACCTTTAATTATGGTAATTGAATTGTTGATGCCAAATTAACAATTTGTTTCAGGGTTTAGTCTCGTGGTATGTATTGTAATTATTAAATTTGTGTATCGAGTTGCACAACGGAGATTTACGGATTAACCCATATGATATTAATTCTGCCCACTTTCCCACAAGAGGAATTTGTTTGTGACGTTTATCCAATACTTCGTGACGTGTTTGTTCATCGCCAATACGTATAGTCGATGTGATAATTTAGGAACTAGTGTCGGCGAAGTTCGCCATAAATTTGCATTTTGTAAAATTTGACGTGAAATGAATGTCTGAATCCAATATGGGGAAATTTTCATAACTGTCTTACAGTTTTGGATTCAAGAGAGTGTTGCAGTCGGAGACAGTTTGTTCCTTCAGATATTTGACGTTGAAATCAGACTCTTATAAATGAAATGTCACCTCGAAGTACAAGAGGGTTGGTGAAACTGCGGCTGTCTGTCAGCCAGCCGAAGCAACGCCTTCTCTCGAATCCATGCCAGAGAGATTTGTTACTCTTGACTTTCAGTACTTATATAAATCCTATATATGTTGATTTCAATTTATGATATCCTGCTTCCCAATAGACAAGAACAAAGCTTGCGGAAACATTCGTTTCATTCATGACATTTTTCAGCGCGCCGATGAAATTGCTTTACGAAACAACATTCGATTTTTTTACTACTATTGAGCAGAGTAAAGTTTTTGTTTTTTATAACGTGGCATTCAATATGTGGGGCAACGTTCTAATGATTCGGTGCTTTTCAGGTTGTTAAGCCAGTTAGGGTACAAATCTCTAGGGCTTACCCCACAGCTCTGGGATAATATCCAATTATAGGGAGCTATTTGCTCATGCGTTATCTCATTAGTGGCATAAGCTACATACGTAGGTTCGTCTTTTTTGCGGTGACCGTTTTTCATACATCAACAACAGTTTTGGTGTCACTTGAAAATGAACGAATTTAATTAAATTTCCTTTCTTGGTTTACTTGGAAAATCTATTTATGTTATATTGCGCAATTCTGAATCGCAGTCGACGAGAAAATATTGAATTAACTAACACTGCTTGTCTGAAGCCTCCAGAGACTGTCACGTAGATAAAGTTGCTTAGATTTAGAAGAACCACTCTTTTTCTTGGTATCTTTTCACATTTCGGTTGATGTATTGGGAAAATTTATCGTTTTACTGGAGGAACAACAAAAAAAAACTCCATTTCGCATTTTGAATGGATTGTTTTGTGATTAGTATGCCCTATACATTTCTCTAGTGAAATAATGGCATAAAGTAAGCCTTTGACTATGGCATGTCGAGTTCGGTTCTTTGTCCCGACTTTACGAGGCGTGAAGCACAAGCGAGTGCTTTCCCTGCTACACGCGATACGGAATTAATAACGATACTTATATCTCCATTATATGCAGCCATCTTATTGTCGATCCTGTTTTAAGAATTTTGTCGTCGATTCCAACAACAATACGCCATTTAGCGCAAACTCCTCACCCACATAATTACTCATTTAAATAATTATTGTTTTCGCATTCCAGTTCTATCCCGCAGCTTTTAAATTTTTATCGCCGAGGATTACCTGCACCACGAAACTCATTCCACGTTCTTAAAATATGAACGCAAAGGCTTTAAGAAATTGAATTTCGTTACGTCATCAAATCGAAATATAATACAAGAGCTTTCGGGTAAACATTTGCGCATTTCAGATGAGGTGAACGCTCTTAATATTTTGCCTCATATTAAAATTAATTCTGCTCAAACCGGAAAATTTCGGCATTAACATTGCGTTTCAATCGGACTTCTTTTGGTGTTTTTTAATTTTCCTCCAAGTGTTCACCAGAGTAAACAAACCGTTGAATAAATTCTGCCTATATTTAGCATTTTGCATAAAACGTGGTCTCTGAAAGCGGATATTAAATAAAGTTATGGGCAACTTGCATACACATATGAGCATAAAATTGTTTCTTCTTGCTCAACTTTCGGAAGAAACGCAGACCCAGCTTTAAACTTTTGACGCCCGAGGTAATTTGTTTTTGTGGCGTTTCATACTTTTTTAAAACACACAGAGTAACAATCAAAAGTATATAAATAATGCCATTAACCACTTTACAGAATGAGACCGCAATTCTCATTGATACCTCCTGGGAAGCTCACAGTTCCCTTCTCCCCGATGTCTTGGCTGACTGATGAAAATGGAACAGACAAACATAAAGCTGGGAGTAGTCCTAACTACATCATACTTTGTGTTTGTCTCTTTGCTTTCATCTAAACATCGAATGGTTTCAAATGGATATTTTCCTGTTGTCGGTCACGTTATTGGATTGATAACGGTTGACATTTCGAGAAATGTAAATAACCTTCGTGCTTCTCTTGATGAACTAAAAATTTTAACAGGTGGTTCTCTTAGAAACAATTCAAGAGACATTTTGTGGAATTTTTTTTAACGATCGGAACGTTACACTCCCCTTGGATCAATGTTTGCGACTGTCGTATTTAACTCTCTCCATCACTATAGAAAGAGGAATTACACGCATTAAAATTCGTCAAAATCACACTTTTTCTCGAAAATTTTGTAGGGACAAATAATCAAATGCAGTTTAAAATCATATCAGAAACATAATATATTCATTTTATTACGTCATTGTCTTGTATTTTACCGAAAATGTTTCTTTCAGTTAAAAGTTTTTACGTTTGGGTTTCTTTTTGTTGGTTTTATAAAAGTTGCTCCTAGTCTATAGACTTTCGGATTGCGATATTTATAATTAAAAAAAAGTTAGAGATCTCAAAAGAGTATTTCAAGTATTACATAAGTAATGATTTTCGACATGTAATTAAATAATTCTTCTAAATCATCATTAATCCATTAATGTGTCGAAAATCACAAATCAAACATGGATATGATGAATATGCACAATCTGTTCAAACACTTAAAATTAATTACCTAAATTAAAGTTTGTTGTCATGTCAGGAGTACGTACGCATCTTGCGTATAGCCTGCTCTCTAGTTATCGGAATAATGATCTTTTTCTCTCAGAACTGATAGCGTAATTTTCAATTTCAAAACTTAGATAGACTGCTATGAGAATAATAGAGCTTAAATAAGAATATAGGAATTTCCAAGGAAGCCTTTATGCATCGCTGACGTTGTTTAAAAGAACAAATATGAAAGTTTTAAATCCGAGTAAGGATTAATAAAACCTAGCAGTAGTTGCATGCAGCAAACTACCACCTTTTTTTTAACACGATAAACCAAATCTTATCTTCACTCTAATACATGGCTATTTGCCTTTCTTACCCGATGATGAATATTATTTGTGTCGGTTAGAAATAATGATCATAATCATCTGTTTATGAGTTATTAATTTATGTTCTAGCCTATCTTAAATTTCTGTTGTAACAATGTGAAATTTCTTATTTACTTCGTGGCGTTTTTCTGTTTTGTATAGGTATAAATTGCGATCATTTATTTTATTGCTGTTGTTGTTTTATATAGCGGTAGTTGCAAAGTTTTGTTGTTGCCTGAAATCGATGTAGCCATTTGTACCATTATTATCGAAATATTTGAACCTATTCTTATAATGTTCGAGCAGAATTCCAGATTCGATTAGTTATTGCAAAATATTTTCATTAAATATCTTTCGGGAAATAAGTTTTGGTTTGCGAAACATTGAAAAACGGTTTGGTCGTTGTATTTTACTATAAAAATGTAAACTTCCAAGAATATTTTATATTAATGTTTAGCCGAGCAAAGTTTAATTGCAATTTTTTAAGCGTCAGCCTCATAAAGAAGATTTGTTATGAACAAAGGCCGACTGTTGTTTATAAAATAATAAATTTTATTCAGTTGCCTGGGAGAGATTCTGTGTAACATTAATTATTTATTACTGCGTAAGCGAGCAACCTTAAAAATTCATTTAATACATTTTAAAGCTTTCAAATTCGAATCACTATTCTTAATCACTAATTAATTTCTTAAAAGCCGCGAATTATTTACTTAATATAGTAAGAACCTATTTTGCATGTTCACTCCGTCGGGCAAAAATTGCAAAAGTTTTTTCACAACATTTTTTTATGCTTTAGGTATTCCGAGAGATCAGTAAACTTTCACAAGAAATGGCCTACTATTATCTCCTGTCTCTTAAATAATTTGACGCCACTTATCAGATCAAGATATTTCTAGACCAAAGCTACACTTAATTTAGCATTAAGAGTTAATCTCTCGGTTGAATTCCACACACCAAAACTTTTTTGTGCCTCCACAGTGGCGCATCGTTGATTGTACCAGCACCCTCATGCTTTCACAATATTTGCTTTTTAAAATCTGAAAAGTGGTTTTGATAACAGCTAAGCTAAAACGAAATATTGTAATGAAACAAGTAAGCCGAGCTTTCGCAGAAATTCTTAATCAAAACTAAATAGCAAATGAACCTTTACGCTGATTTCTTGAACCGACTACAGAAGTGTTACAAATGTAAGGAAGTATATCTTTCATTTATGTTTTTAAAATTAACATTCGTGTTATTTAAAATGTTGTTTTCATTTGTTAAATAAAAGTGTACTTTATATTTTAAAAGTCAGTGGTTGTCTACATTTCTTTCTCTTTATTTATATTTGAAATGTAAGATGTTTTGCACACAACAGTTATAATTATTATCATCTTTGGCTTTTAATATGAACACTGTATTGTTTATTTTCATTTTGTTTTTTTTGCGTGTTATGGTGTTTGACTTGTAAAAATATGAATTTCATTCACCGAGGAACAGCAGAATGAACAAAAAAAATGTATCATCCACAGAACTTTATGCCGTAAACTGTAAAAATGTTTTAAAGCAAAGCCAAACTCAAAAGCAAAACTGTGTTACTGATGTATGGGTTTTGTTTTATATTTATCAGTCGGTCTTTTGGATGGAAATGAGAATAAAAGACTGCTGATGCGAAACATCTGTGTGTTAATTGAAAATATTAATTTGTTGGCCGCGAGCAGAAATGAAGTGTTTACAGTTTACAATAAATTATCGTGTTGAATTGAAATTCAGATAACAATAATATACCTACACTTAATTAACAGTAACACAATAATAGAATCATACTGAAAATAATTGTAAATAATTAATTGTGAAATCCTACTATGTGAACCTTAATCTAAATTTTTTAACATTTTTTAACGATATATACTCAACTTATTGAACAATAAATTCAGGAGTGAAGGAAAAACCGATTTAAAGATTTTTTCGAATAATATATATCTAAAGTGTATAAAATTTCAGTTCATGCGATAGTGTAGTGCTACTCGATGATGTTATCAACAAGATGAGACTGATATGACGTGTGAAACTTTAAGAGGTGATGTATCAAGATAAACTGAATTAAAAAGTTTTTAACACATTTTCCATCTAGATGCAAGATTAAGTTACAAGATAGTTATAAAAATGTATTGAACAATGTAATTATAGAACTGCTAATATTTTATAGATAAAAGAAATATAGAATGTTTCAAACTGAAGGTACAGAACTTCTGCACTTTTGTTGTTAATAATGTCTTGAATAAATCACTTTAATAAGTGAATCGTCAAATTATTTGTGGCTTTTTTTAATCAAGAATTGATGGATATCGAATGTCGATGTTTGCGGACTAAAAGGATGAATGATAGGTTGCACGAGTAAATGATAATGTGGTTGAGAGAAAAAGATATAAAAGCAGACCCAGGAAACATGGTAAAATGGTGTGGAAGAAGTTTATGAAAAAATGTATGAACTTGAAACAAGTGAAATAGTTTTGTAAGAATAGGATCTGTGATGATTCACTTTCAACAGTTTATCACTTAAAAGCTGAAAAGGTTTGACCCTTATTTGTTTGGTATATTTTTTTAGGACAGCGTTTTATACAGTTTTCCGAAGTCCTGAAGTTCAATCTGAGATTCCCCGCACAAAAATGTCCTATTTGTGCTTAATTGTATAAAATACTATATAGATATTCAGATTTAGAATAACATTGCTGATTTAAATACCATACGTAATTACAAAAATTATTTATAAAACATATCAGAATGAAGTCGATTTTATATGTGCGGTCAAATTTACTTTTAAAAAAACAGTCTAGTGGGTAAAACTGATTTCGTTCTGACATGTTTTATAAATAATTATATAGTTATGCAGTATAGTTTATATACAGGAACCCCATAATGAACGTATAGAATTTCAGAAAATTGTGTTAATAAATGAGGTTTAAATTTAATGATTCTGGTTGATGGAAATAGGAAAATGCTTAATAAGAATTTTTTTGATTGATTTGCAGTTTTAAGATTAACTGCATGGATAAATTTAAAAAACTGTTTTCTGTTTGTTATTTTTGAATTTTAGTATCTTAGGATAATAAGTTCTCAACAACTCAAAATGAACAGAATCTAACAAAACTGAAAAACAACACTTACAGGTTCTTAGGTCAGGTTAGGTCAAGTTTCATGTTTTCCTTGTTTAGATGACAGCAGCTGAAGGTTAAAAATTGAGTAGAGGATTTCTGAATTGGCAACCTGGACAATGAACAAAAGGAGGTGGTTGAAGTCGGGAAGACTGTTTTAAATTAGTGAATATTTTCCGCCTGAAAAGCGAAAATCGACAGTCTTACCATTCAAACTAAATTCGATTTGAGAAATAATAAACATAGTAAGATAATTATCATCAGAGAGATCACAGCTAAATGCGAACTCCCAGACATCCTACCGGAAATGTGGAAAGACGTGCCTTAGAAACACATTAGTAATAGTCTTAAACAGTATGCCACAGAGGTGCACAGCTATGCCAGAGAGGACGACAGACATTTACTCGATTCTAAATGATGAGAGTTTTAATTGGTTCTATTTCTCACTGTAATTATTTTTTCCAATTTTATTATCTTATTGTGGAATATTCGCACACTATCCTTTTTTTGTCTTGTGCAGAAACCTCGGCAATTTATGTGTGAGACAAATTGTAAGGTGGCCAAATGGCGTGATCATTAGGACGTAAGATAAGGGCGAACAGCAGCGAGAAGTTTTTTCTGCCACTAAAATTGAATGTTTTAAAGCTGAACAAGAAGAAGAACGCGGCAATTTTGAGGTGTTTTGTAGCTCGGCTGCTTATAGATGCTTAGAAAATAAGGATATCAGATCGGGAATTGGGGGGAGGTTAGTTAAGCCTGTAAGTGCTCCTCGTTTGAAGCACTTTTCATTCAGATTCCACATCCTAACAGCCCCATCGTTCGATGTTACAAGCAGCTGCTACGTGCCTCGAATTTTGATCACCTACAAATATTCTATTGACAACGTTTATATCGGTGCGGAATGTTAATGTCCCGGGAAAAATGAGCAATAATTATGCAATTTTCCGAATAATTGGGCAGAGCCGATCTAGGACGGTTCGAATAGGAGAAAAACACGCCCCGTTCGTTACGGTGGCGAGTTTCTAATTGAAAAAGCATAAATTAGGAGGGACGTTAGCATAATTTGTAAATATATTTGTTTTTAAATCAAGGTCCTCATATTTCATACAACATGCGAGGTTGCAGATCTGCCTATTTACATACTTTACACGCATGGCTGCTCTAGTATATACTTTAGGTTCAGTTTGGCCAACATAAAAGTGATACACGACCCTTGTGTTTCTGCATAATGCCCCACTCGTATATACAACGAGTCGTCACATTGTTTCGCAGATATGTAAAGTGTCTTTTACATTATTTAAGCTATAGGCTTTTAAACTTTTCGGTAATTTAACAGTGTGATTTATTTCTTGCGTATTTTTCATGGTACGGTGATCTCAAGGAGGCACCGGCCTGAATATGGGGACGATATGAGGATGCTGTATTACCGGGGATGAGGTTTCTGGTTGTCAGGAAAGAGTGCTGGGAATGAAAAGGGCATAGAGATAGAACTCGCAATGTATAATAATAGTACATATCCAGGGAAGCGCCGGCCTCCTGTATCCGATAAAGACTCATAAATATCACATTAGTGGCTCACAGTTCTTCGACTGAGATGCGCAGCGTGAACATTACTTGCTCGTTTGCCGCAGCCTTTACCGCAAAAACCCACTGCGGCTGTTACGAACTGTTATGTGCGTCCCTGGTTGTGTTCGGGATTATGCCCTCGAAGATCGCTCCTTATTACGCACTTATGTCATATTCATGTTTCTACCGTTTCTATAGAATTAAACGAGCCTCTCGTCAGCGACGGTCGATTCAATTTATTTACAGTCCAGCACGGCGCGTTGCTCCTGAAAGCACTCATTAAGACGCCATTAACAAAATCTCTTCTTCTTGCTGACGTGTCCCGACCGCGGAGGCAAAAGCCCAGCGAAAACTGTCATAATTGTGCAGTTTCTCCACAGTTGGATATTATAGAAAGAGCGTTCAGGCTTCCGTTTACAAGTAAATCATATTTCGTGATAAATTTCACGAAGTGGTAAAAAGAAATAGCGTGGGGTTGTTCGCGTGAGAAACGCAACTATGGCACCAGCGGTCAATAATAGAACTAATCCAGCACGACAACGCACAATCAATCTCAACTCTCAACTCATTTCACAGGTCATACATTCTCCAAATTCGAGAGCACTACACACTGGAAAACTATATTTACACGTTGTCACGTTGCAATAAACAGATTTACATATCGACCTCGCGCTCCGCCGTTATTTTTTTAAATTTTTGTTCATGTGCATACCAACAACATCATGAAACTTCAAAACGGAAAGTTAAAACCCCATTTTACTATAATGACCCAATCACCAACACCAAAATAAACTAATGGAACCCCATCATCGGATAATTACCAATTATAAAATTCAAACAAACACATATCAAAACACAGTGCGCACAAAGAGATAAAACCCTACAATATTTTTTAATAGCTTTTTCCAAACATCTTCTTCATTGTCACTTTTTATGACAGGATGATGTTCCAACCTGCCATATTCTAAAGCGATTAAAAGAGAATAGTGCTTTAATGAATAATGTTGTTATGAAGAAAGAAATCATTTTTACTCCAATGAAGCTGTGACATAATTTTCTAGAAATTAGTCGTATTTGCATAATCCAAAAATAGTCCGGCGCATCCACCAAACTTGTCACAAATATTTTTGTACATATAGAGTTAAACATGAATAATGCAAATTACCTATTACTATGGCTCCAATACCTTCGATTTTAATACACATACATATGTATAACGTGTACATACATGTGGCTGCATTTATTATTATCATCTCCCTTTTCGAAAAATGGTGAATATTTTCATTTCGTTTCTGTGGCCAGGAATTTTAATCCACGGTGTAAACATATCTTAATTTCATTCTTAAGAATATAAATCTGGATATTTTTTTCTGTTGTAACAGAAACAAATATTTGCTTACGTATTTTGTACGGATTACAAATACTTTATTTTAGACTTTTACTGTAAAAACTTTTAAAATTATTTAACTTTTTTTATGATAAGCATCTGAATTAATAATATTTAATTAATTAATAAAACCTAGCTTGTTTTTTTAATTCAATTTAATGTTATACGAATATGATGTTTTTCTCAGAAATTCTGATAAATACGTTGCCCATAATCATACCTTCAGTTTCTGTATAAACTATAAGAAGTGATATGAATAAAATTAAAAGGCTCGATCGATGAATATTGTATGTATGTATGTATGTATGTATGTATGTATGTATGTATGTATTTATATATATATTTATATATTATTTATTTCATTTTTCATTACTATATGTTGGTAAAAGTGCTAATTTACAACCCGTCAACAACAGCAGACTTTTATT